>PVIY010005143.1:0-96775 GCA_004026745.1 Myrmecophaga tridactyla | reverse complement strand
CTGGAGGGAACTGCCTGAAAATGTAGAGCTGTGTTCCAGTAGCCATGTTTCTTGAGGATGATTGAATAATGATATAGCTTTCGCAATGTGACGCTGTGATTGTGAAAACCTTGTATCTGATGGTCCTTTTATCTACCTTGTCAACAAACGAGTAGAACATATGGAATAAAAATAAATAATAGGGGGTACATCCTATTCACAGCTAAAAAAAAAAAAAACTAAAAACAATGCAGGGCAGTGCGACAGTGGCTCAGTGGCAGAATTCTCACCTGCCATACCAGAGACCCGGGTTCGATTCCCAGTGCCTGCCCGTGCAAAAAAAAAAAAAACAATGCATTTATGTTATACCTTTAGTTATTTTTGAAGACAATGTTGAGGTTGGTAAAACATATGCACCCAAATGAAAAAACGAAACAAAACATACATTTGTTTCTATAATTCAAATATCACAATGCAAAATTATTAGCTTTGGGGAACAAATTCGTATTCATTATCATCAGCTAATTAATTTGCACTGGACGTATAGCCCACTCCCCACCTTGGGAAGGCAGTTCTACCTCTCTGGTATCTCTTAAGATATTATGAAGGAATGTATTAATGGAAATAGTTACTCCCATCTTCCTCTGGCCCTTATTTTGAACACTTGAGAAGTCTTATATAAAACTTAAAAATTATCTATTTATTCCATGGCCCCTTTATATAGTTGTTTTCAGCCTTCATTGTCTTCTGCCTTTGAAAACTCTTTAATGTCACCTAAGAATTCCCCCAAAGGTGGGGAAAACTAACTCAAACTCTAATTTGGGGTTCAGCCTAGAAGCAGACACTTGGGTTTTATAAACCGTCAAGCTCGACTCTAAGGGCATCATATACACTTGACTCATAGCACCTGGCCTGGTCCTCAGCGATCTCATAGACATTTCCACCTTCACTTTCTACTTTAATTTTGGCCCTGTCAATTGTGAATAAAATGACTATTATTGAGCGATTTTCATACCCTAAGGCATCAAGGGACAGGTTTTACTCCCATAGAAAATGTCTAAGTACCTGTATGTAATTATATATACAGTTGACCTAGACTCATTATCTATCTATCTGAATATTATCTACAAACTCTGCATTCTGGGACCATAGAGGCGGGATTGCTCAATGGTTAACCACATGGATGACTTAAAGCCAGATGACTTAGGTCTAAATCCCAGCTCTGCCTCTTATGAGCATATGAGCTCTGATATTTTACTTAACTTCTACAGGTCTTCTTTTCCTCATCTACCAAAATAAGACAATAGCTGGTACGTATAGATGGTTGTGGTGAGAACTAAATGAGTTACCATTTGTAAAATGCTTAGGACAGTGCCTGACACAGAGTAACCACTCAATACACATGAGCTATTACCACCACTACAGTACAAAGTCTGCATGTGGGAATGAACACGTGCATATGTATAGAATACACACATAATGACATCTCCATTCACAGGGAAATAAACAGATGAACTTAATTCTAGGCACAATATTTTAGCTCCATTTGGTCTCTGTCAAATGGACATCTCCTATGAATTTGTCATTCAACCGAGAAAATAAATAATACGACTTTTTGAGAAAAAAAATGTGTATAGATATAATTTGCAATAAATGACCAAGAAAGGCTTAGAAAAAGTAACAAAGCAAAAATGATAGAAAATGCATAGGAAGGATAAAGACCTAAAAGACAACAAGAAAGAGTTCCCATAATCATCCTAACAAAACCAAAAAATGAGCCTGTTAGAGAACATAGTTTGGAATGGTTTGGCCACTCTAAAAAAAATGCCCAAGTTTAGGGTTCAATTCAATGGCATATGGCAGCGTTAGTTTAGGGTTCAATTCAATGGCATATGGCAATGTTAATGTACCAGGTATCAGTGAAGTAAAAATCCACTTTCTTCTCTTAACGTTGGGAACACAGCCATGTATACATGTGTAGAGGGGATTAATCCCGTGGTGGGGGAGGTTTACGCTTGGACAGTCTGACAAGATAAATTCCTGCATGTTTCTCCATCCACTGGTGATTGGACACTAGATCCTAAGAGCCTGCTTTTCTTTAACTCCTGCTTCAACAAGACCTGATTTATGCACATGCATATACATAGGAGTCCTTGGCAAATGTATGGTTTGCTTTTATAAAGTCTTAAAATTAACAGACAGAATACACTAAACATGATTCCATCACTTTTATGCTGTCTATCATCTAAAAAGGACAAAAATGTGATGTTCATAGGCTATTTTTTTATCTGACAAAACAGAATGGAGAAAAGAAAAGAATTCCTTTAGCTCCGCCCTTGGCTTGTGGCGCCAGCATTGCTTATTGCACTTCTAAGGGGAAGGGGAAGGAAAAGCCCCATCAGGGACTGGTTCAGCCAAAATCTGTTATTCTCATTCCTGTCTGCGCAAACCCTCCATATCCCGCTAGCCTACCGTCTAACAGAGAAGGAAGGGCTTTACAAACAGAGGCAAGACAGTGAATTAGTACTTGGCTCAAGACCTTGCTTCCGATTACCACCAAGTTGCCTGGCCCTGTGGTGCCAAGGCAAGCAATTGAAGAGTGAAGACATGTCATATGGACGGACAAAGGCTAGGGGCACTCTTCCGTCCTCAGCAGACCTCAGGAGAGCACCAGTCCATGGGTCCCACCACAGCAAGGGTGTTCTTGTTGGAACGAAGCAGGACAGAAGCCTGGCCCAACCTCAGAGCCTCCCTCCAATGTGAGGGCACCTGAAGACCTAACACTTTGCAGCAAGGCCACTACTCTTGGAGGTCCACTGATTGGTGGCTTCTTCCATTCAGCACTTCCATCGGCCACTGGGAGAAGGAAAGGATTTCCTCTTTCTCAAGCTGAGTTTCTGTCAATGTGAGTTTAGAAAAACAGAGATCTGTTGTCCTGGATTCTGTAAGGGAATGACAGAACTGACATAGCCATCGGCAGCCCACAGGAGGGTACCCTCCCATCAGCTAACCTAAGTCCCCCAGCAAGATCCCTGAAACTAAAATGTGTTCCAACAAATGGCATGGAAAAAATAAAAATAAAAAAATAAAGAAGACCTGGCTACCCATAATATTTTTGAAATTGGAAACTAAAATATATTTTGTCATTTCATCCCCAAGTGCATTTTCTTTAGGTTCTCTTATTTAATAACAAAAATAGTTTTGTCATGATAGTAGTAACAAAGATTTTATTCTTTAATAAAGTCACACTTCATCAGCTGAGGGCTGAGAAGGAAAGGTTCGCCACTGTATCTGTTCTTTCATTTATCATGGCTGCTTGAATGAAATGTGGTATAAACATTAGAACATAAGAGTTTTCAAATGAAAATTGAGCCTTAAATGTGTTTCACTGAACATTCCTCATTCCTTCTCATTCGGGACAATCACAAGATGGAATTCATGCACATACCACTCCTTATTGACTCAAGATTTATTTTCAATGGTGTCCGAAGGAAAGTATCTCCCCATACATAGGAGCACCAGCCATAGACCCACAAACCCACAAATCCTTGCAAGATCACACATTGGAAAACCAGCAAGAACCACCTTTATCTTCCATTTCATGAGAGTTAAAGATTTGGAAGCATGACGTGGCTGTGGCTGCAGCATCTAAGCGTGGCAGAAGGCTCCACAGCATGGCCACCCAGCAGGGGGGATACAGGCATGGAGAGGCGGCCCTGCTGCCAAGACTCTCTTCCCCATTTGTAGCCCCTCTCTTAGACAACCTATTTCTATTCATTTGTTCTAATCTTTCTTCAGATCAGGCCAGAAACCCATTAATCATTTCTGTCATTCCCCTACAGAATCCAGGGCAACAGATCTCTATTTTCCTAAAATCACACTGCCAGAAACTCAGCTTGAAAAAGAGGAAATCCTTTCCTTCTCCCAGTGGCCGGCTGAGATGCTGACCAATCTGGTTCACTTTCCTCTTTTGCCCAGAATTGCATAGAACATTCCACAGTGAGTTTTCAAAGAGAATGCAAGTGGGAATTGGAGCTGGGGAGGTTGAGGAGAAACCCAACACATCAAGCCTCCAGCTAAGGAAGGTGTGAGAAAGAGAAGTACATAGATAAATGCCAAGGTTAAGACAGATAAGGGTTAATGATGCCCTTATTAATGTTTTTATTAAGGCCAAATATTTTAGCAACTTCAGATAGCAAATAAATATATTGGATGTCAGGCCTACAGCTCTCATAGGTCTCCTTACCCATGAAGCAATGGAACACTAAAATAAAGTAAATCAAACAACATGCCCTCCAATGGCAAGGAAAAACCTCCTATGGAACTAATATACTGTATTTGATTCAAAAGAAAGGTGATAGTGACTTCTGGCCCATGGATTACTTGGGCTGATTGTTTTCAGAGGGTGAGCTCAGGGCTTAGGTCGGAGCATTGAGGATATACTGGGAACAGTAAAAAAGAAAGACAGGAACCATGTAAAAAGCAGAAATCAGACTTACTGTAATATTCACCCCAAGACCACCCCTACATGACATTAATCTTTACACAGTACAGAAATCACTGGTATAAAGAAACAGGACAAGCACAGCAGTCAAGAGACTTGGTTTCTTCTACCCATCTGATCAAGGACAAGACCCTTCACAAATGATGGAGAAGTACCAGGGAAGCAATGGGAGGGAGTTGCACAAACTCTGAAGTCTTTCTACAAAGCTTGGACTCTGTAATGGTTGGAATAGTGGTTTCAAGGTCTCCTGCCACTCTGAGATTCTGGGATTTTATTGTGTTTATAAGGATGTGCCAATGTTATCAAAGAAATGTGAGACACCCATCCATTAGTGTTTCTTCTTTGTGGTATTCAGTCAACTTGTAATGTGTAATGATCAGGTATGTCTCAAGTGATTCGATACTAGTGATTTTTTAAGTATAAATGTGTGAAAACATAAATTAGAGAAATGAGACAGCCTATTTTCTTCACTTCTCTTAAGTCTTCTAAGGTCAAGAAAAGAGGTTATATAGTCCTGAATTTGCCTATAGGATAATTGAGTCATGTAGTATTTCAATTGCCATGTTAAAAAAAAAAATACTGACATTCACTGGCACAAAAGGAGAGATATATACACAATGCAGGGATGTATACAAATGTGTTACAATAAAGATGACAAAAAGATTTAAAAATATATAAAACATTGGCTCACTTAAACTTAGCAGGAGACGATATACGATTCATATGTGGGTAATTTAAAGGATTTCCAAGGGTAAATTTGACTTTAGTCTTGGAAACATATCTTCCACATAATCACCCATGCTATGATATATTTTAGAAAGATGGATGGATATAAATTGCTTTTTAAAGTTCCCTTGCAGGTGTAAACTTCAACCATGTTGAATACTTCTCATTCTACTTCATGTCGGTAAAATAAAACACGGCATGGATTTGGGACTTGGAAGCAAATAATATGAACACAAAAATACTTGAGCATAAAAAAGGAAGCTTACCACGAATGCTACTGCACTTCTCAACGTGGATTCCCACTGGAAGCAGCTTTTAAGGAACTGCATCGTATTCCATATTGCCATGGTTATTTTTTTCACACGGTCTACATCTCTTGATAAGATCTGATTTTGAAGAACAGCGGAGAAAGAAGGAGCTAGAGTTAAAAACTGCCAATTACAAATACTCTCTTTAGATCAGGTAACCTGATCGCTTCATTTTTATTTTGTATAGCTGTCAATATTAAACAATCTAATAGAAAGGAAAGTTTGAGTGCTGCAAAAACTCTTTTGTTAAATGTTATCCTTCATAGAAGGAAAGAAAATTCAGTGCATTTTTTGGTCATGTGATGAAGTACGATCTCTTCAAGGTTTGGTCTAAAACAGAGCAGGCGAAAGCTACAGCAGCTAGGTGTTTGGGTATGAACTGATAGGTAATTGCACATGAGAGGAAGAAAAAGAGACAGAGGAGGGAGGGGCTGAGAGGACAAGGGACAGGGTGGGGCGGTGGGGGGGACAGTGTGTTGTATAATTTGGCAGGAAAAGTATAGATTTATAGTAGAAATATGCAAGTAATATGGCTCATTAGTTCAGAAAAAAAGATATGGAAAAGGATAGTTCAGAGAAGCTGGAACCCAGCTCTGCCACTTTCTGGCTTTGCAACTTCGTGCAATTTCTCTTATAAAATGGGGTTGATATTAGCACTAACCTCAGAGATTGTCTAGAGGATTAAAGGGATTAGAATAGTGCCTGCCACACAGTAAGTACTTTTAAGTATCTGTATCATATGTAAAAATTCCAATTTTATGAAAACTTGGGAACACAGCAGGGTGAGAGGCACGTGGGGAGGGGGTCCAAGCACACAAAGGACCTTAGCCCCAATGCCCTGATGCTCTCAGAGCGTAAAGCTGCCCTTCAACCACCTACACCGCCACCCCACCCCCACCCCCGTAATGTTTTGCAAAGGAAATGTTCTTTCTCCCAGTTGTAGGCAGTTACATTTCAATTTGCTTGCAAAGCAGCTACCCCCACCTACCTCAACTCAGGTTTTAACTTTCAAGTAAACAGAGCAAAAGGCAATAATAATAATAAAACAAAATAAGACTTTGACTCGGATTACACAAAATTAATATTACGCTCAATGTTATGGCAGACCAAAAGAAAATATTGGGATGCTTCCTTTCTGAAGACGTTTAAGGACTTCCCCAAGTGTGCCCAGAAGTCCATGGGAAAAAAAAAACAAAAAGGATGATAAGATGCCTTTATATTTAACTGCTCTATGTCATCCGCAGCTGCTCACCCCAGAGGAAGTGGGGGAAGTAATAAACACATTTTAAAGGGGACACTTTGTTACACAACTGAAGAGGAACAATAGGTACAGAGTGAAATCCTGACCACTCTCTGAATAGGACAGGGAGGGACGCTAAAGAAATGTAAAGGTCATGTTAAAAAATGTGAGACTTCCTTCGCCCAGTCCTTATCTTCACTTTTCCTTGAACTGATGAGAGAGGTACAAAGGGCAATAGCCACGATGAGACAGTTAATTCAATATAGGGTAAACTGCCACCACAACCCAAACTGGACAATACAAAAATGGCAGGAGCAGCTCTGGGTGAGCTGGGAGTCAGATCTGCTGGGATCTTTTGGTTATGGATTCAATGGGCAGGTATCTCACAGTTCTGTACCTCTGAGGCCTGTGACTAAAATGGCTGGATTCAAAGAGGATATGCAGGGAAAGGAAATTCAGGAGCATGTTTCTGGAGTCTTGGTGCTAGGACTTTCCCTTTACAGAATGTTTCAGGAGAATTATGGGGGCTAAAATCTTCTGCTTCATTCAATAGATAATTTTTTTTTTAACTCTTCCTCTTCTTGTCGATGTGATTGAAGTACTTGTTTTGGGGAAGTGGAGAGGAGAGAAAGCAAGAAGGAGGAGAGAAGTAGGGGAGGACAGAGGGAAGGGGGAGAAAGGGGAAGGAAGGAGTGATGGGGTGGGAGAGGTGAGAAGAAAGAGAGGGAAGGAAAAGGCAAGAGAGAGAGGAGAAAGGAAGAGAGGGAGGGGAGAGGGGCGGGGAGGGAAGAAGAAGGGACAGAAGAGGAGGGGAGGGAGCCAGGGAGAAAGGGAGGGAGGGTGAGAGGAGTTAGCAAGTAAAAACAAATCAATTCTTCATGCACTGAGTGTGCAAAGAAGCCAACTTACTGGACTGACCCACCTTTTTGGACAGCTTGCGGCTATCTTCAATAAAGCGCTTTTCTCTGGGGGTAAAGGTCCTAATACTTGCTTTGACCTAGAAAGACACCATCGGTAAAAATGGCAGCATTGATACGGTCTTCATTCTTCTTTTTTTTCTTCATTCTTCTTTTCTTCCCTTAATGATAGGGAAGGAAAGTGAAAGCCATACCCCGTGACCCTGCAGGCTTTGGCAGGCCAGGTGGAGAGGATTCTGGGCACCCCAGGCTCTAACATCGGACCTGGGTCTCATTTCCCGAGAATCGCTGGGGCAGGTCAGATGGGACCAGGAGACAAGAGAGTCTGTGGCCACTTTGCTAATTCAGTGGAGGTGTTTAAACCACGGCAGAGATCAAGGGTCATGAAATTCTCAAACCAAAGTTTCTGAAAGATAAAACTTCCCTTTTACATCAAGGTTTTGAACTAAGATTTTGCTAATCATACCTTACATTTGAAGACCAGTTTCTAACTTATAAAAACATCTTTTCCCAAAAAAAGAATCTCATTTCCTCTCAATGACCTGGAAAAATAAGTAGATGAGTCATTTTAGCCCCATTTTACAGGAAACAAATTGAGGCTCAGACGGATTTAGAGACTCATCTAAATCATGTTACCTGACTGAGGACATCCTCAAAAAATAAAATTCTAGATTTTTTCTCTATGTCAGATTGACAATTGAAAAATCATTGAATCAAGATATGTATTACCTAAGTCTTTATTCCTCTTTTTCCTTAAACTTGAGTTTTACTCATACGCATAGTCTACATACAAGTGCTTGCCAGAAAACAGATGGGAGATGAGGGGTGATCTGTAGTACAATATTCATAACCCCTGAAGGAGAAAGGAAGGAAATAGGGGAAAAAGAAGAAGTAACACCACACTCCCTATACTGGAGACCCGGCTCAGAGTTTTGGCATTACAGGGAAGGTATCAAAGACTAGATAGATTGCTATAGATATAGATAACTGGAGATACAGATATCTATAGTTATACACCCTAAAATATACCTTTATTTATATCACATATTGGCATACATATTGCATTTCCATTCAATTAGTTTTATGAGCGAATTATTAAATACACTAAACAAGAAGCAGTTTAGCTTATAAATAAATGCAGAGTCAGTAAGATCTGGATAAATATCCTGATTCCCTGTTTTATTAGCAAATCACCTCTCCTGTCTAAGCCCATTTGCTCACCATAAATTGGAATTAATGATACCTATTTGCCATGTCTACTGGGAGGGTCAAACGAGTCTGGCACGTAGTGGGTGGTCAATAAATGGCAGCCATTATTACAGTAATTACAGTAAAAGGGCTACCCTACATGCACTGATTTGCTGATTAACTGCACTCTCCTTTCCTTCTGGAGACCTCCAACACACTGAATGCCCCAGCCAGGCTCCAGTAGGCTGCACTCCAGCACGCACAGACGCCTCTGCTCACAACTGAGTTGTACGCCTACGTGAGTCAATAATCCTACTTCCCAAACTTGAATATTCTGTTTTTAGCTGTTGTTGTAATTCCATATTTTAATAAATTATTATAGAAAATATTGAAATAGGAGCAAGAATCCAAAAAGACTTGGAATTTGTATTGCTCAAGAAAGTCAGTCACTAAAATGATACAGTTACTGAGGTATCGAATTTACAGGGAAAAAAATCTGGAAGATTTACACACTCAGATTGCTTTGTGATTATCTTTAAAGTAACTCTCTTCTTCAAAGAAACAGAAGCTAGAAATTATTATAGATGCTATGGGCATGGGTTAGACAAGGAATAGGATATAGAACTAAAAATAACAAATCCATACTAAAAAAAGAATAAAAAAAGGTATCAGGTCAGGACCACATTTAAAGACTGGTAAATAAATGCACATTTACATATTCTGCATAAAAGCAAAATGTTTAAAAGACATTAAAAAATCAGTTCCACTTTAACTGCCATTTTCAATTGACTATTAGTTTGATTGTGTGGGATATTAAGGCATCTATTAGGATAATTTAATAACACAGCAGAGGCTTGAAAATAACCCAGTCCAACAGCCAACTGTTGCCTTGGAAGAAGATTATAAATGATAAACCAGAAAAAAAAAACTAATTTCCCCCTTTATTGTTTTTTCCTTGACATTTAGATTTATTGAGAATCAAACAGCATCATTCTACTGGTTCAACGTGATCAATAACAGCTAAAAGTTGCAGGGATCACCACCAATATCATGGCTGAGCTTTAGACAGAACAGTTTTCTTCTCTTTCTGGCTACAGCAAATCTGAAGGGTTTTACATTGATTTGAGTTTCTAAAGGCTGATCATCTTTTCTTTGAGGTATAGAGAAGTTGGGAGGTGTGGCCCACCACACTTACCGGATTATATATGAGGTCCATCTCCAAGTAAATAACTCCTTTAAAAGCTTGTTCTAAATCTTTATTCTTCAATACATAACAATTTGGTTGCCCATCTCTAATCTGCCACAAACAAAAGATGAAATATACGTTGGTGCAAACTTTTTGAGTGGTGTAAACTTAACAACCAAAACTAATTTTGGCAAACTTGAGAAGGCAAAATGATCACAGATGAGGCAAATATCAAATTTATAATAAATCAAGATTTAAGTCTAAAGTGTTATTATAACTGAAAGGAAGATTAAGTAACAATTACCAGGCTGAAAGTTGACGGAAAATCAGTGTGCAAATTACAATGGACACACATGGGCTTTTCTTTCAAAAATCCCAGAGGCTACACATTTTTGTTAAAAGTGATGGGTATCCTATAATATCCTAGGCCAGTACTTCTCAAGACTGCCAAGGTCATGGGGGAAAAGAAAGGAAAGATCAAAAAAAAGTTGTTGCAGATCTAAAGAGACTAAGGAGATATGACAACTAAAACAATGTGGGATCTTGGTCTGGTTTCTGGAAGAGAAATAGGACGTTGGTAGAAAAACAGGTGAAATCCAAACAAAGATCGGAGTTAAGTTCATGGTAAGCTATGAATGCCACTTTCTTACTTATGACAAGTGTATCATGGCCTTATGTTGACCTTAGGGGAAACTGGGTGAGAGGTGTATGGGAACTCTCCGTATTATCCTTGCAAGTCTAAAATTATTCCACAGTAAAAAAGGCTACTAAAATATTTTTGAGAAATTAATAAAGGGACAGATTTTTCATAAAAGCTATCAGTTTTTGACCAGCCAGGAAACAATGCAAAATAAATAAATAAATCCATTTTGCTGAAGTTGAGGCCAAAGTGCAAAAACATTCAAAACGTACAAAGTGCCAAGAAACCTTCCAGATAAACAAGTTTCTCTGATATCCTCCCTCTGCCAGTATCTCACACATTTCCACACGCAAATGTATCTTTTGGCCCCAGTATTTAGGAAAAAATCTCCTATACCATTTTGAAACCTACTTGGCTCCCATTAAAGGAACGTTCTCTTTTCAGATTTGATAGCAGCAATGCTATTATTATACAGGGTAGTATATGTATTGATTAAACATTTGGCTTTTAAGAATCAGACCCATTAACTCTAAAATGACAACAGCAAAACTTGCGCTTACCAAAAGCTTCACTTGGGATTGTAATGATGGAAGATTTAAAATAACATAGGAAACTAGAGGACATGAAATGTGAGCCATATTTTAAATGACTATTGCTGTCATTACAAGCATTTAGTACAAGTGTTCTTATAAACAGTGGTGGAAATGAGCTGAATAAGTCACAGGGGGAAACAGAGCAATTCCACATTACAAGGGAGAGGTCACTTTCCTTCCCAAAGCCACCCCACCTCTCTCAGATTGAATAGGCTTTAAACAGAGAGATGGCTTCCCTGGCCACTGGCTAAGCGGAAGGGGGCGCCCCATAAAGACCTGGTTTCCTTCCTCAACGGTGTCCAAACAGGATTCTGGGCTTCCGCTTTTATCCACAGTCTCACTTAATAAATTGTGGGTGTTAAAGTTGAAAGAAATAAATACAAAAACAGCATGACAATTTGCCAAGCTGTCTTTGGTCCAATTTAGCTTTGCTTCAACCCACAGTCACTGCATTCTTAAAATTTCCATGATTTCTTAAGAGTTGGAGAAGGTCAACAAAAGAACACGAGGTATCGGTATAAGAAGCAATATTTTATAGCAAAAAGACAATTTTTTGTTTTTTGGGTTTTTTTTTGGGTTTTTTTTTTTGATTTGGTAAATGACTGTTTCCTCTTTCTCAGTGTCCTAGCATTGTGTCAGCAAAACTCAGAAGCCAGCTAGGGACATTAAAGCAGCCATTAAAATGAGAGATATAAATGTATTCATGTTTAGCACTTTAACATAAAATTATCTTAAAATATACAAATTATAAATTGAAAAATTTGTAAAAAGTTTGTAAGTTACAGAAAAACTAATGTCTGAACTTTGAAAGTTGCAAACATCGCACTCCCTTTCCCCTACCAGAAATTAAATAGGAATTTGGTAAATAGATTCTTCGTAAATGTTATTTAGAATTTATATTGAGAAATATTTCCCTGAAAAGTATTTAATTCTCTATTTTGCCACAGTATCAAATTATATGTATTTTTCTATTTGATTTTTGTATCCATCAATATGATTTGGCAATTTACATATGTTAATATATAAATCTGCCTCATTCCTTTAAACCGTGGCATCAGATTCAAATTATGATATGCCAGAATTTATTAAATCTCCTATTGATGAACATTTTGTTGGCTCCAAATTTCACTGCTTGCTGCAAAGAATATCTTTTGGAAAAAGACAAAGGGCAAAGGAAAGAAGAACTTACGCTACTTTGTATTTGAGGTCACGTGTTTCAGTTAAGAACTAGTTAAAACATTTGAATAGTTGCTGTTATAATTAAACACTGGAATAGTAATCTAAAGAGACTATGTTTAAAATACTCTCATCTTCCACTGTCATTATTTAGGTAATGCAACTTCCAACCCAAGTATATAGGTTAAAGAAATGTTCTGAGACATCCCAACTTGCAAAACCCTCATATGTCAGCATTTATATAAATAGGAAATTAAAGGTAAATATATGTTTTTCATGTCTAAACTATCATTTATATTTTGAACTCTGAAAATTATTTCTAGCAGTTTATAATTTTAAACCATCTATTAAATAGGGCAATTAAAGTACAGTTAAAAAAAGTAGAAGAGATATACTTTGGTTCCTAGGTGTGAGATAGCTACTGCAATTAAAACCTAAGTTTAATTTTGAGATCCCTGTCAGTCAAGGCAAAAAGTATGGAACTGCTTTTGATTTATGAGAAAAGGAGGTCAACAAGTTCATCGGGAGAATGTCCCTGGGCTAACATTGAGAACTTCACTTGATGCAAAAAAGAAAAGTCATTGGATAAAATAATAGAAAATGTCTTTGACTTCAGTTTTGCAAGATGAATAAACTCTTCAGCTTGACTTATTACACTTATCTTTGGATATTCACCCTTTCCTAGGTGAAGAGTGCATTATACTAGGCAATGATTTGAGGAAGGCATCTCTGCAGGACAATTATACAGATCTAACTTAATTAGGAACCTAACTTCCATGATCAGTTGAATAGGCATTTTTCAATGCTCTTTAGATTATTTTCAGAAACAATACAATATCTCAGAAAGATTTTGTCAAAAGCTTGCTAACAGTTATTTCCTGGTTAAATTAAACTAGTGAGCGACGTGTACAGGAAATGTGCCTCAGAGTAATGATTCAGGATGATAAAGCATCATGAGGACACGTTACAGAGAAAATGCTTTAATTTTTTTTTAACCTGATATATGAGCATCCTTAAACCATTCAACTTTTTTCCATTTACAAAATTGTAATTCTTCTCAAATAAGTTTTAAATATAGTAAATGAGGAGCTTTTTAAATAAGTGATAAAACTAGTTTTTAAGTCAAAGAGATGCTCTATTCATTATATTAGAAAATTAAGTTATTATATAATCAGCATATGGCCGAGGTTGGTATGCAAGCACAACAAACAAACAAAACATCCTTCTGTCATTTGGAACTCTTGAAAGAAGTATCATTATTAATCTTCAACATAACATTCTTTGGTGCAAAGACTCACCAACTCATTCAAAAGCAGAAATAATCAAAATAAGCATGAGGGAACAAAACTCTCAGTTTCAGGAGTTAAAAATAGACATTTAAGATGAAAATTCAAATTAAAGACTCATATTGATTCCCCAACTGCTTGACCTTTGCGTGAAAAAATGGAGCGTATTGGGATGTAAACTAGCATTACTATATCAGGCATCATTCATTAAATACGAAATGGAAATGCTTTAAAGTAACTACACCATTATACACCAGTTGTTCCAGATGACGTGCTTGCAAAGTGACTCCAGAAAAATGTGAGAGGAGACATGCCACAATGCAGGAGGAAACACATTTTACCTAGTAGCAATTCACGTTCTTGTCCTTATCAGGAATCAGACCTGCTTCTTATGGCATAAATTCAAAACAGCACTGTAGATTCAAATGTCAACCAGGTCACTTTTTGCCCTGACCCAGAGTACACCCCTCAGCCAGGAGAGGCAGCGGTGAATTCATTGCTCCTGAACCCCTCCAAAACCTCTCACCCTCCTCCCTTCCAGAGCAACCCACCCACCCGTTCCCTGAATCCAAGCCCCAGCCTTGAACTTTGGAAATAGCAAAAAAAAAAAAAGCCATGGTTTTCTCAGCCCTTCTAACCCCTCACCTCAAATGTAAACTATCTCTAGAAAAGTAATATATATGAATAATAAATCTGTGCAAAAATTAGGAAAATTGTAAAAAAAAAAAAAAGACATACAATTTATTTTACAAAAATAGAATTGCAATGTACTGGGTAAGAATTTGGGGATATAGGGGTAGAAGAACTGAGCTTAAATCCTGGCTCTGCCTGCACTGGCTGGTCAACCTTAGGTAAGTGAATTAAATCTATAAAATGTGATTAAAAAAAATGGAGCCTATCACAGAAGCTCTTGTGAAATAATCAGCAAAAGCAAAGAGCACAGCGAAAGGTACATAGGAAGTGTTTGATAAATATCACCTGCTTTTAGTTTTTTTTAAATTTTTATAATTTTTAATTACTTGTCTTTTTTTAAAAAGATATATAGGAAACATTCACCCAGGTACTAGTCATCTTTTCTACCTAATTTGGAATGCTTCTTCCTCTTATGGATATTCTATAATTAACTTCACCACTCTGTTTTAATTCAATAAGATTTCTTTCAATTTTTAACAATTGTAAACACTGTGAGGAATTTACATATAGATGTACTTGTACATCCATAATGCATTCCTTATGATAAATTCCTAGAGGTAAAAATGCTGATGTATAGAATATGCCTATAATTATGGTTTAGGCAAGCATTGCCAATCTGCCTTTCAAAAATTGTGTATTAATTTATACTCCCAAACATTTGAATAAGCCTGCTCATTTCTATGACTGTTATCAACCCTATAAAAATATATTTTACATATATTTTTAAAATATAAAAAAATTTTTTGTTGTTTTTTTCCTTTTTTTAAACTTATTTTTATTTACAGAAAAAATAAATTATTTTTATGTAATAAGCAGCAATTTCATAGGAAACTACTGGTCTCGGGTTGTTTTAACGTTTTAATTCTCCTAACATGGAGAATTATTATTTTTTTCATATATTTATTATCAGTGGGCCATGACAGAACCGTGAAACCACACAGACTTGGAGATTCAATTGCTATTTCAGGCAGTTAGCATCTGTGTTACCACAGGCAATTATTGTACCTCTCCAAGTCCCAGCTGCCCTCTCCACAACAGATACCTAGAGAAAATAAATGCTCAAAGTTATGTGTACATTAAATTTTAATCCTGCTTATCAAGGTACCTTCTACAAGACTCATATCAATTCATACTGCCACCAACAGATTTTGAAAGTTTCCTTTTTCTACACCTTAATCATTCAGGGTAGTCAAAAATCTTTACTATATTTATTAATCTGATTGCTTAAATTAATTTATAATTTCAGTTATTAATTTTACATATTTTATTTATTTGCATTTCTAAGAAAATGAAAATGAAGCCAATAGCTTACACTTGTATGATGCTTACTGTGTGGCAATGACTCTGTAAAATTACAACTACCAACTTATTGAATCCTCAGAATAGCCCTGTAATAAAGAAATTAATATGATCATTACCTTCCTTTCAATGAGAACTTTATGGAGACAGAAAGGTTAAGTAACTTGTCAAAAACATCACACAACTAGTTAGGGAAGAAGACAGCATGCCAAGCCAGGAAGTCTGGCTTCCAACCATCATTCTTAAGCTCATCAGCTTTTAGGGTTTCTACTCTTTTGAATGAAAATTTCTGGTAGGTTGACTATTCTTTCTCTATGGATTAAAAAAATACCCATAAATTAGTAATATTATCCCTTTGTTTATATGTCGCAAGTATTTTTTTTTACAAGTCCTTTTTCTTTTAATTTATGATGGCAATTTTAATTTGTTTTGACCATACCGATATCCTAGACTTCTTTCCTTTATGGCTCCTGTGTTCATTTCACTTAGCAGGATTCCTCACTATTTTAATGGTTTTTCTTATGGAGTGTGTTTCACATGTTTGACCTTTAATTCATTTGGAATTTGTTTTTATGCTTTGTGCAATAGATAGCATTTTCCCCCTGATCTATAAGTAACCAAGTTTCCCAGAATCACTTACTAAATAATATATCTCTTCCTCAATGACATGATGCTTCAAATTTATAATATAGTAAATGGTCTCTATTTACTTAGTCTTCTTTCACATCCTTCAGTAGAGTTCTAGGATTTCTTCACATAGATAATAGATATCATAGTTTTTCATTTTTGCTGTTTTAGAATTGGATATTATTTTAACTTTTATAAGTGTTTTCCTACTGAGTACAGCCAACTTTTTAAAAATGTTGATCCAGTTTACACCTTACTGAACTTTTTTGTTCTAGTATCTTTTCTTTCACTTTTCAAATAATATCTGCAAATAATTTTTTTCTGCCTTTAAATATGCATAATTACTTTCTTCTATATCTTTTTGCACTGGTAGAAATGATGTAAAAGGCTAATTTTAATTAACTCTCAAATGGATAAACTTATTTAATTCTTCCAACAATCTATACAGTAGGAAGTATCTTCATTTTAAAGATGAGACAATAGAAAGTATCTAGGGCTTCAATAATAAATTTGAAGTTTGTAATGATTCCAACAGATATCACTCATCATATTAATGCATGCTCTTCACTTACTTACTAGACAATTTTTAAAATTTTATATGTATGCATATATGAAACAAAAAAATGACCATCTTAACCATTCTTAAGTATGGAATTCAGGGGCATTAAACATATTTACAATGCTGTCCTACCATCCACCACCATTCAATACCAGAAGTTTTTCACCACCCCAAACAGAAATTCCGTACCCATTAAGCAACAACCCTGATAACCTCTAATCTACTTTCTGTCACCACAGATTTACTTATTCCAGGTATTTCATTTCTAAATTTCCTTTTGCTGAGATCTTAATTGATTTTCAACCTTTCTTGTTTACTGATAAAATCACTCAAGGTAAGGATTTCCTCTGAATAATACTTTTGGCCCTTATCCACAATTTTTTTTATGTATAGTATTTTCATTATCCATTATGAAATAGTCCATAATTGCAGTTTGGGCATCTATGTTAGCCACTTGGGATTTTTTTTCCCACCAAGTGGGTTGACATTTGTTTTGTTTTGTGGCTATTAATATCTATTTTTATAGTATTGTTCTCATATAATATCTGCCTTTGGGGAATCTATTGCATTTTGGACCCACAAGGTGATCAATATTTGAAAATGTTAAATGGGCATTTGAACATAATATTTTATGTTTTTATGTAGATATATATATATATATATATATGTATAATATACCACACACATTTGATGAGCTTATTATTTATTCTCCAAAGTTTGAGATCTACCACTTTAGTATGTCTGAAAATCACCTGAGGATTTGCTAAAAAGGAAATCCCAGGCTGTCATCCACAGAAATTAAGTAGCTGTGAAGTGGCGCACAGGAATCTTCACTATGATAAAACATTTTAGGGAATGTCAAATATTTGGGACTTCAGGAAACATCACTTTACAGGCTTATTTTTTGTTCATGATATTTTTAATGCAGGGTAGATATAGATATTATTCATTTGTGATTTTAATTCTGTAATTTTTCTTGTATCTTATATGTATCATATATATATATACACGACATATAAAACTGGCAAATTTTTTATGGAAAAGTTCATGTTTGTTGTAACTTCATTGATAATTAAATCTTTCTTTACCTATAAAATAACCTTCTATCAGGTTTCTGACTTACCTTGTATTTCCATTTATACAGTATGCTTCTGCTCATTCATTTGTGTTACTGTGTTGGAAGTATCTCAAAGAAGCAGCAGTTAGATTTTACTTTTTGAATCAATGTGAAAGGTTTTTCCATTTAATAGAAGAGTTTAACCCATTCAACATTTGCTGTCCTGTGTGTCATGCTCAGTGTCATGGTCAGGTTCATGTGTCAACTTGGCCAAATGGTGGTTGGGCAAGGGCTGGCTTGTCTGTTGCGATGAGGACATTTCATAGAATTAAATCATGATCATGTCAGCTGCATCCACAGCTGATTCATCTGTAATCAGCCAAAGGGGCATGGCTTCTGCAATGAGTGATGCTTAATCTAATCACTGAAAGCCTTATAAGGAGGATTCAGAAGAGTCAGGCTCTTCCTGTTTCTACTGGCGAGCCTCTCCTGTGGAGTTCATCCAGACCCTCCATCAGAATCGCTGGCTTCACAGCCTGCCCTGCAGATTTTGGACTCTCTGCGTTCATGCAGTCACGTGAGACACTTTTATTAAATTTTATATTTGCAGGTGTCCCCTGTTGATTCTGTTTCTCTAGAGAACCCTAACTAATACACTCAGTTTTAGACTTGCCATTTTCTTAATCTAGGACATTAGGCAAGCCCGGATCGTCATCCCTCTTTATCTCTCAGGCTGTCCACTCTAACCATGTATGATCTGCACAATTATTGCAGATGGTTCATGAAGATTCTAGCATATCAGAGATCCTCCTTCCCCGTTTCAAGGCCGATAGAGAAATGTGCCCTATTATGGCTTCTTTTATTTATTTCAATAGATATACTGAACCAGGAATAGAGGGGAGAGGATAGTTAAATGTGCTCAAAAATTGCCATTTTAACTGTATATTGGGATTAAAGTCTTACTTTTATCAGATAGCCCCTCTCATGACTGACTCTCTTTCCTTCTCAACCTCAACAGACCCAAACTGCCTGACTTGGATTTCCCTGACCAAATTCCATACCCTTGTTAACCAAACCTTAGCAATATACATTTTAAAAAACTTTGGCTTTGTACCCATAGATATTAAGGCAAAATTAAAAATCAATCATTCATTTTAATAGCCAATATTTCAACATTAACCTAAAAATCTATGATTGCTAAGAGGATCCATTTCAATGTGTAAACCCAGACCTTGCCATCACAGTTGAAACTTGAGCAACTATTTAATTGGAAATGCAAATGAAGATGTGCATGGGCATTTATTTGGTACAAGCAGTTATAGAAAATCTGCCCCATAAAACTAATTAAGTGAAACTGTTATTGGTGAAGCTAGTTATTGGGCACATGGATTCACAGAGAATGTTAGGGCTCTACCAGGGCTGCCTAAAAATCTGGGCTTCTGATTATAAACTCACTTGTGCATCTTCAGATGGCTTGCACAGAGGGTGTGAGTTGTTTCAAACTGCAGACGATTTCTTTTAGAGTTTAGGGAATATCAGTAAATAGCAGTTTTTCCTATTTTACAAATGATGTCATTCAAGCTGATATTCAAAATATTCCTGAATTTGCCCAGTAGATATTTGAGAGGGTAAAAGTATTCTTAAACAAAAAGGAATGATATAAATGAGAAACACTGAGCACAATTTTCAGGACATAATCAGGTTCTCTTTGTCAAGGATGAAATATTAAATGAACAGACTGAATAATCTAATAATGAAGAGAAACTTTTAGTGCCTCAGATGTTTTAAAACTCTTAAATTGTACTTATGGTTAAACAATGCATTTTTACTACATTACAGATTAGAGGATTACAGGAGCAATATGGAAATAGGCAAATATTAGAAGTCTTCAGACTATAATGTCTTCCAATTATAGTTTTCTAACATCATGAGTATATGATTTAAAAGTTATGTATATCTATAAAAGCATTCTTAAAAATGGAGTGTTAATTTTTAAAACATGGACAGAAATTAAATACATAGAAGGATGGCCCATTTGCCTAAATTCTTTCAATTCAGTATTTATATGCTGAGAACAATTCATGAGTAATAAATACATTTAAGTATATAGATTTTAAATGAGTCAGTAATCAGCTAGCATATTCACCCTGATAGAGAAGATACAGCTAATTCAGAAGAGCAGGTTCTTTGTTGAACAGGCTTAACTCACTTATCATACTAATGTTTTGAGTGAGATTAAAAGCTGAAATATATTCTCTGTGCTTAGACACTTAAAAACACTGTTTCCCTGCTTAAAAAATAACAGAAAGATACAAGAAATACATTGTTTACATTATCTCTAAAAGTGTACATTAAGGTTTAGTTTATCACCTGATTAAAGAAAACATTCTTACAAAATTTATTCTCATTCTCCTCCAAGAAATCCATTCTCTTTGTTTTTAAATATACAATGTAAGCTACTATTGACTACTCTTCCATATCCTACAGAGATAATAGCAAACACTGATGAATCCAATTACAAATGAACAAATCCCTCTCTTAAGAGTACACAATGTGAAATGTAAGGATTTTCTCTTTGATGCTAGGAGTTACCAACTCTTCAAATTGTAGCCAAAACATTCTTCTTAAGGAAGGGCTCTCATATCTCTCTTACTAGGTTAAGAGCCTTCAAGGGCTACCCACATAAACAGAATAAACCCCAAACTCCCTCAATCTTCAATGACTTGCTTTCAGCCCTCCCTTCTACCCTTCCATTCATCCTGAGCTCCAGGCTACCCTGTAGTTCCCAGAACAAGGCCTTTCCCTTATGCTCCTGCTCTTCTGCTGGAGCTTTGTCCTCTGCCTGCAGTGACCTTCAATCTTCACCTCCCCTGTCTGTCATTATCAGAATCCTTCCTGGACCCATACCCTGTGCAAGATGGTAAAGTAAGAAACTTTATTACCACAACCCCCACCGAGGCTGTGAGCAACTTGCAAGAACTGACAAAAACATCTTTTTCAAAACTCTAGAAGACAATTTAAGAACTACAGTAACAGGGTGACTGCTGAGTCAACAAAATGCTATTTATAAGCAGTAGGGTCTTATGGTGCACTGGCTACTCCTTCTATACCACTCACAGGATAACCATGGAGCCAGCCACGCTCCCAGTGCAGATCCAGGGTCCTGGCTCAGAAGAAGAATCACCCTTGTGTACACACTGGGAGCATGTATGTCTGGCCGATTGAGTGTACCTGTGGCCTAAGGGACTCGCCATCCTAGAACTTGCCCTGCAAGTAGAAGGCAACTTAGAGAGCTCACCTACAGAATGTGTGGGACAGCAGCTGAATGGCTATTTGGGGCAAGGGATTGCTGGCTATAGGACATACAATACAGTGGCTGCATCTTTGAGGAAACTGTTTTCTAGGGAAGAGGGGACATTTAGAACCATATATATGGGGAATTTCTAAATCCACATGTGCATGTTCAAGAAAAGATGCATGCACAGAAGGGATCAAGGAACTCAAGCTCTGATATCAGATTGCCTCTCTATAATCCTTCCTCTATTACTTATCAACCATAGGAGCCTTTCTCTGCCTCAGTTTCCTCATTCATCAATAGGCATAATGAAATATGCCTTCTCAAATTATTATAGAATTATCAGTTTAACATGTGAAAGGCACAGCCAGTTTTGCCAGTTAAGCATCACTTAATAGATGTTAACTAAAAAAAAAAAAAAAAACTTGATCTAAGCAGACTTTTAAACATATCCCTTCTATCCACAAGTTAGAATTATTTGAAAAGAAAATGATCAATCCAATAATTAACAACTTAGCATTTAATATTATAGATAATGAGGGCTATGGCATTTCTTCTAGAGGATTTATATCTACACTTTAGCTGTGGGATCAGTTCCTTTGGGGAATGCATGCTTCAGAGGAATTGAAGAATGTCAGGAAGAACCCACGCAGCTCCACTGGGAAATGGGATCACTTTCCCAATTCACTGGCCAAAGAAGCAGAAACAAGTCTGAATTTAGATAGCCACAGTGTACAGCATCAGCTAAAGTCCCTCAGCTCAACATCCACTGGCTCCAATGTCCCTAACGGGGTAATAAGGCTGTCAGCCAAGCTACCTTTCCAAACTAGATGCCTTCCAGAGGTGCCTCAGTCTTTTTATGAGAAACAAATAACATTAACCAAATCAATAATTCCCCAGCTTGAATCCTCCCAGTGGCTTCCCACCTTCTGCTAAGGAAAAGCCCAAGCCCTTCAAACTTTTAGGCTCTCAAACTCCTACAGCATCCTCTCTCTGCCCCATCTCATCCCAATTCACTTATCCACTTCTTGTTCCACCTCCTGCTATTCTTCCACTTGGCTCAATCTGATCCAGTTGGTCAGGCCTCCCTGCTAGATCTGAACTTGAAGATTTCCTGCCGAGGAGTTTTCTCAAGTATCCACATCTCTCGTCTTCACCTTTTTAAGTTTGCAATCAAATTCCCCCTTTTCATAAGGCCCCTCTGGCCACCCCATGGAATATTGCATGTTCCCCCCACATACCCGGTGCTCCCCCATTCCCTGCTTCATTTTATTCCATGGCACTGTTTACCATCTAACATACCTTATGCAGTTCTTTATTATTATTTTTTCTTGGTTTGTACATTAGCTCTTGCAATCATAATAAAATCTCCAAGAGAAAAGTGAGCTTCACTGCAGCCATTGGAGGGTTATCCCTAAAAACAGGGTCTGGTACAAAGGGTCACTCAATAAATATTTGTTGAACAAATGAATGAACATATCTTGGGATGTTCCTAGTCTGAAAAGAGTGAAGATGTGAAAGCTGTGTACATTTAAACTCGTCTTTTCACAAATAAATATACTTTGTATTTTGAAGGATATATTTTTGAAAAGTGTATTAATTTGGTTCAGTAATCCTCCACTGGGAATGGTTTTGCCATTATGATGGGACATATGGCAACATCTGAAGACAATTATGCTTGGCACAACATTGGTGGGTGTGGTGGTGGTGCAGTAGGCGCAGTTGTCATTTAGTGGGTAAAGGTCAAGGATGCTGTTAAACATCCTACAATGCACAGAACAGCTTCTTAAAATAAAGAATTTTCTAATCAAAAATGCCCACAGTGCTGAGGTCGGGGAACCCTAATTTCGTGGGAGGCTACATTTTTCTTAGCTCTAACACACAGCACCTAGACACTGTACATTATGAGGGAGGGAGGGGGGAAAGCAGAAGAGAAGGGTCAACTATTGGCAATATAGAAAGACCAAATATGCAAAACTTTGATACACAAACAGAAGGAGTTTTAAAAAGATACCCAAGTAGTGTGTGGCAAGCAAGGAATAAAATATGCTACTAAAGAATTCACTTATCAATAAAAACCAGGTGAGTGTCAAAAAAATTAAAGACAGAGAGAAAGAAAGATGACAATGAATTATAAACGAGAGTTTTTCTTTCCAGTCCCTTCAGATGTTCCTGTTATATGTATTCTTTCAGGAATAACTGACAAAGTTGAAATAAAAAAGAGGGGTAAATCCCAAATTACCATCTCCTCTCTAAGAGCCAGCACAGCCTGCCACTGATGTCTCGGAGCATTTGGCAGGAGACAGCTCTACGAGGGAGCAGATGCTCCAGCCACTCTCTTCGAGTAACATCAGGGATATGAGAACTTAGGGAGATATTAACAAAGTGATCAAAAAACAGAAGACGAGATATTAAAAGGTGCAGCCTTTCCTCACTCTGTAAACATGTGAGCTGGACTAATTTCATGTCTAAATTACAGACTTCTCCATCCATGAAAATGCCCTAACATCTTTGGAAAAATATGTCTTCAGGAAGAAACAGATAAAGCTTTATCAGTTGATAAGAGCCATAATGACTATTGAAAAAATCATATAGTATTTCTATGAAACACTGAAATTCTCTCTTCTAAAAGAATACATTGGTATAACATTAGTTTCCAATTAATAGGAGGTAAATTCAGACCCCAGTTTTCCTCTCTTTTTCCTGTAAAGGCATTATTTGATTATGTGATGCTATCTTCTCAGAATTTTATAAGGTTTTTTTTTTCAGCTCTGCTTAGCTGACTTTGATGTGTCAACGTATCACTGGTTTGCTGAAATATTCTTCCTTCTATGATTTTTCTTCATCAAAGCATTTTCTGAGGCTGAAAACATCATCACTACTAAAAAGACAAAACTTTTGGAAAAAGGCCTTTATGGTACTGAAAACAAATGTGCAGATATTGACAATTACTATTTGAAAAAAAAATGTACAGTAAGGCGATATAAAGAAATACATGTTGTATTTTCATTAATAAATGGGAAATGAGTCATCATCATATATTCCATGAACACACAGAATCTTCTATCTTAAGATGGAAAGATGAAATGTGGGCTGAAAGACTGGTCAAACTGTTTTGGTTGGTCAAATCAATATTAGATTGGTACATAGAAAATGCTGTTATTTCAAATCTGGAACTATTGAAAACACTGGACAAAGATGGAGAATAAAACAGAAGTTTTTACTGGAGCTATGATGATTTTTTTTTCCCCAGACTGACAAAGATAAAGCAATGCTAGATGGTAAAAACTCATCAACTGTAAAATGACTCACAGATTGTTTATTAAAAAAGGTAACTTACGGACAGCAAGGGAATGGCAACTTTTCCCAGAAAATCAGGGGGTTTATCACCATCTTCATCAAACACTGTCACTTCCAAAACATCATGAATATCTTTAATGGGACTAAAACAAAAAACACGCCATGTATTAAGTGCAAAAACACACACATGAAGTCTGTTCAATGAAGATCTGAAAACACTTTTTCACTAATTAAGTCTGTATGTCCTTAGAGTATAAAACTACCATTTAATTAAATTCCAAAAATTAAATCAAACTGACTGTATTCCCAAACCTTCCATCATGGAATATTCAGACATCTATGTGAAAAAAAGAAGTCAACTTTTTTACTATGACATTTTCCATGTCATACACGCTAGGGTACGACACTTAAAGAAACAGGATGAAGAGAGAGAAAAGTAGTGGAGGCAGGGTGGGTAAGGTGTGTAAAAGGAAAGTGATTTCAAAGTAGCTTCCAAATGAAATAAACAAAAATAATATTTTCTTTACTTTGAATTAATAAAAAATTATCTCTTTTAAAAATGGGTGATCAAAATCACTATTTGCTGATAAACATAGAAAGCCTCTTATTGTTTAAACATAATTTAACATGTTGAAAGATGCTAAAAATTCCATTCATATTTAGAAACTTTTTTTTATATTGACCAGAAGCCAGACATCAGAGATAGCATAATGACATATGGAACCAAAATCACTGACAAGGCATTGGGCAAACAAGAAAATCTTGTTCTCTGCTAATTTGTGAACCTGCTTAGCAGAATAAAATCACTTCTCATAGATTCTTGATAACTTTCTAGTAATACCATCAACCCAATTCAAAATGAACTTTATTCTTTAACTTCCAAGCACAGAATATTTCTTCAGTTTTGTAGTGACAATGTACCCCCATTTTTCCCAATTCAATGCACAGCCTCCCCTTCACAGTCAAGTGCTTCAGAATCTAAAGCAAACTTGGAAACATAAATATATCCAGCCTCCTAAATGCCTGGATTTGAAAAAGAATGGGCAGGGCATCAAGCCACTGAGATAAACTGGAGTTCAAGCAGCCTTTGGGAGTCCCTGAGAATTCACAGATAATCTGTATTTTCCAAAAGAATGACAGAATACAAGCCTCCAGGCATTAAAATAACATATAACATGGACGCTCCTTAAATTTAAGGTAGGTCTCTATTTGTAATTTCCCCTAACCCAGAAAGGAATCTGTCTGGATATATGGAGGCTTCTATCTACTCATAGATTAATTTAACCAGTAAAGGATCTGCTTTACAAATGCCTCCTGTAACACTCCCTTGCAATTCAGAAAGATCTCTTCTATTATTAACACCATGCTCTGTAAAATGAAAGCATAAAAGGTTTTCAGAAGGAAAAAACAATAAAATTCACTCTTTGCACATAAAAATGGACAGAAAAGTTCCATTCAAATGCTCCAGTTGACCCTAAACATATCAGGGATAATTCTTCTCTCAGTTAAAGCCACTCCTCAGTATTCAGGAGACTAAAACACTCACAATGTGAAAACTTTGTTCCATTCGGGGTTGAGGTTTTTGTAAATCGTATGCGTCTGAAGTCGGTCGTTGCCTAATTCCAACAAGCAAAAAGGATCACTCTTCCCTGGAAAGAGAATACAGACCTTGATCAAAGACAAGTAAGTTTCAAAAGTGTCAGAGGCAAAGTGAACAAAAGTCATGACCCTTCAGTAATGATAAAATTCTGCTTGCTGAAAGAACAGAGGTGACAGAGAGGTTCTGTATGGGAATCCAAGAATCGAGCAGGGCTATAGGTTTTGGGACATTAGCATATTTAATGGACAGAGAGCAGGTACACAATGGAGATCTAGCCTTGGAAGCCAATGACCTACACCTGGGTTTCACAGGCATGGGTGTCAGTTTGACATGTGAGAGGCAATCCACCTGGACATTATACTCTAAAAAATGAAGCTCTTCTCAGTTTCCTTAAAAAATTCTCTTTAAGTCAAGCAGATGGATGGATCATTGCTTTCCTATAAGCCTTTAATAACTTATAGGCTTCCATGAGGCCATGAGAGAAGTGAAGAAAAATTTAAGAATGGCTATGTAGAAGTTAAAACTGTGCTCCTGAGAGCACAGCCACACACATGCCGGGCACTATATACTTAGTTCATTATGTGAACACATGAGCTGCTTATTTGGTGCTCTTAGAAATGCAAGAGTATAATTCCATAGAGTTCAGAGTTTTTAACTTGAAAAACAAAATGGAGTTCAATTTCTGCTTCTCCCATCTCCCCTTTTCCTTCATCTTCTTCTACCCTATCTCCCACATGCTCAAAAAAACAGGCAAGAAAATCCAAAATCCAAAGCTGGACCCAGATAGCTATTTGATAAAACTTCTCATCCCTTTTGTTGGGTCTGGCAGAAGCATCCAGAATTCTAACTGTCAGGGGAAGAATGAATGGCTCATGATGTCCATACAGCATTAACACATTGCCTGCCTTCGCAGCATACTTTTACTTTGCAAAGGAGGATGTGCTAAATTAATTAGGGGCATCAGGACAGTTGCTATTCCAACAAATGCCCGAGGCATCTCAAGCCAGGGCCTAATTCAGAGAGGCCTCTTGACCTGCTGGTCTACCATTTGGGTCACTGAACCAACATCTAATTGATTTAATAACCAACACTCTAAGGTGTTGCATGTCAACAGAGAGAGACTGACGTGCAGAAGACTGCATAAAGATTATATGTTTTAAAAGAAGAAGAACAGACGCATGTTTAAGGCTCAGCATGAAACAAGAGATTTCATTAAACTGCCTAGTGGCCCAGACTCATAGATGCCCGGCCAGAGGCTTTAAATTCATGCTATTATCTCAGTTACCAGCCATGGATATAAGCTAATGAATTGGGGTTGTCAGTTGCAAATTATGGAAATAGTCCCTGTCGAACTCAAGCAGAAAAAGGATTTACTGAAATAATGTCAAACAACTCTCAAAACTGTTACAAAGTCTGGAAAATCAGGCTTGAAAAATCACTAGAAACAAGTTATAGATAAGAATACTTAGGCACAAGAACCACAGTGACTACTCTTCCTCAAGGTCTACTGCAAACTCTGCTCCACCTGGACAATAGCCCTGTGGACACTTAGGTCCCTTGCCTCTGTGTGCTGCTGCCTCTTCCACTCCTGCATCTTTGCCTGAATTGAGGAAGATGCCAACGTCTTAGAGGAAACAGCTGATGGCTCCTGCCAAGCAACGACCCGTGCCCTAGCTGCCTAAACACAGGCAAGGAGTACTTTTAGCTTCTATGGCTGAAAGTGGGCTCTGATCCCCATTCCAAAATATGCAGTGGGGACCACCCAAAACACAGAAGGGCTTTCAGATATTGGGCAGCCCAAAACAAACCAACACAAAAATCCATCTGTCTGCAAAAAGTCTTAGTTTTGGTTATTTGAAGGCAGTTTTATTCTGGGAATGTGTTTTTGCTGTTGCTGTTTTTATTTTTTTACTTTTGGGGGGGACGTAATATTTAGGGAGGAACCTGTCAATGTTGAGAAATCTATTTCCTCCTCAAAGATTGTGCCCATGAAAGAGA
The DNA here is from genome assembly GCA_004026745.1 of Myrmecophaga tridactyla. Classification (NCBI taxonomy): domain Eukaryota; kingdom Metazoa; phylum Chordata; class Mammalia; order Pilosa; family Myrmecophagidae; genus Myrmecophaga; species Myrmecophaga tridactyla. The sequence continues at coordinate 68,604 of PVIY010005143.1, read as the reverse complement.
ACACAAGGCCCCAGCTTCATGTTCAGGTATACCAGGCTTGAATCCTCAACCCAAGCTGAAACAGCCACTTAACCATTTGTCAGACTGTTAGTAGATGTCAGCACTGCTCCTTCAGAGATCCCAGCATGACAGCCTATCGGCATTTGCTCGGGGGAAGGCGTCTGACACTTTTAATGAAAGCCGCGGAGGTGCCCCCCACCGCAGGGCAGAGCCAGGCCAGTCCCAGGGGGGCACAGGTGGGCCCACACTTCTGCTCCAGCACTCCGGAGCAGGCACGCTGCTGCTGTCCCAGCTAATGAGGAGCAGACTTCCCGCCAGAAATCGGGAGCTTCAGTTAAATGTCTCTATGGAACACATCGTACCAGCTCTCTGAAGATAATTCAGTCAAAGCTCATTAAAATGCTGCATTTATTAATATTACAGAATAAACATGCAGGCAAAAGAAACAAAGACATTAAAACAGTTGTAGAGGAATTTAGGTAGACATTATGGATTCATTCCTTTCCCTTTTAAAAAGTTCCTGATACACAGGGAATGTCAATACAATTTAAAGAACAAATACTGTTATTGGGATAAAAATCATCTTCCCTAATAAATGAAATGTCCAGATGTTCCCCGATGGTACCGAGAGAAGAGCGCCTTGGGGACTGACGGGTATATATTCAGGTCTGCCTTTTCCTCTTTGGCCCACACATTTCACAGGTAGAACGAACATCTACAGTTATGTCATCGGTGATTCAGTTTTGCATTGAGGTCTTGGCAGCCTGCACTCAGTAGCCTTCACTATTTTTTCCATACCACTTTAAAATTCATTTATACTCCCTGAGTGGCAAATAGGTGTTTTTCATTTAAGCGGTTTTATCTTTTTTTTTTTTTATCAGTTACAGTAGTTGAATGACAAGTAACAAGTTTGTTTTAGGGGTCAGATCATTCTTTTGATAAGTCATTTGATCAATATTTATGAAAGCACCCACTCTCTTCCTGGCCCTGATCCACCGGCCCTGACACACAAGTCCACAGAGCCATGGCCTCCAGGGAACTCTCGTAATCATGCTTCTCCTCAAGGGTCCGAGTTGTTCTCATTTCTGACCTTCCACCACACACTGCCCTATCCCCTGTTTTAGCCTTCCAGCCTTCTCTGTGTATTTCTGTTCCACATTTAGCCTGTGCACATCATTTAAAGGGCCTGATGCACGCAAACCCCCATGTGGGCGTGCCCCTGCCATCTTCTCGGGAGACTGCCATAGCCTGGGAAAGAGGGTGGCCGGGAGATTCCTGGGCCCCCCGTGGCTGGGTTGAGGAGAGGGAGACATGCTCCTCCCACGCCCACACACTCCGTGGGTAACCCCAGGCTTTAGGCAAATCCTCATTCACTCTCATATCAACTCTCTGGGCAAGGTACTGCACATGCCATTTTGCAGATGAGGCAACTAACTTCAGAGAAATTTGATTTCATTGGGAAAAGCCCAGACACATTTTACAATGGAAGGTGACTATCAAGGTTTAGAAGGAGAACAGTCTGGCTAGCAGGAACAGGTAAGTCCTTCTACAGGAGATGAGGATAGTTCAGAGCCTTATATTAATCAGGTAGATAAAAATATATATAAACATGTAAACAGGGGGAGTTAGGAAATATGAGGGTGGAGAGATGTAGAGATTGACTCGCAGTCTTTAAAAGCCCATGACCAGAAGTTACCATTTCGTTTCATTTCATTTTTACTCATTCAGCAGTCGGGAGCCATCAGAGACTGACAACAAAAGGGGCAGGGTTGGAAGAAAGCATTCCTGGAGGAAGAAAATTCCTGAACCCAAGTATGGAGCATTATAGCTCAGAGAGGCTGGGAAGGTAAAAGGTCAGCAGAGCCATACCAGATAAAATTTCCTAAAGCGCCACCTTCATACCTTATTTCCAACTATCTATAAACGATGTTATTATATATTAGAGCAAATTCTAATTGCTCATGCTGGAATTCTATATTTTCCATTATATAATCCATCTATATTCTCTCTATTCTCCCCACCCACAGTCCATCTAAATCCACGCCCTATTCACAACCCTTTTAGCAAGGCTGGTATGCCTTTCTCTGATCCCTGACCTCACCAGGCTGTCCACACCCTCCCCAGCACACAGTAGGGCAGGGTTCATTTGTGCTTCTGACTTTGCCATGTAGTGTAATGGCCTTTGCCTGCAATGCTCCCCTCCCTTACTTCCCCCCAATAATACAAATGCAAACTAAGTGCCAATTTAAGACATGTCTTCTGCATGAAACTTTCCTCTGCACCCTTAAGTTCCAGGGAGCTTCTGAACCCCTATGATTTTTTGTTTGGGTATTATAATGCCTCCTTGTATGCTGTGCCTGCTCATTTGTTCAACAAATTCTTGATGATCCCCGCAATGTGGAAAGTGCCATGCTGGGGGCTAAATGTGGGGAATGTGATCTTTGCCTTTCTGCACCCAATTTTTCTAGTATGTCCTGCCTCTCCAAAGGACAGGCTTTCCTAAGACAAGAATGGACACCATGGCATATCTCTTCATACTGAAGAAGTCCAGAATAAGGAGTTTATTAGGACTATCGGGACAGCTAAGGAAGAGAAGAAATTGATTTTGCGGAAATAGCATTTTACCAAATTCCTGATGCTCTAACATTCTACCATAAAACAAACTGGAACCAGTGACATGAGCATTTTCTTTCTTCTAACCTCACTCCTTTGCCACCACATAATTCCACAAGCCACCATCATGTACCAAACTTGCCTAGCATTTTCCATTTTCACTTTTGTCCCCTCAAAATGCTTGCTCCTCAGAGCTGCCAGAATACATCTTCATAAATTCATATCGGATCATGGCATGCCCTCATTTTAATCGTTTCCCAAATTCCCTAACCTGGTCGATAAGTTCCCGAATCATGCGGCCCCTCCTGATACATTAGTCTCCTCTGCCACCAGGATCCCTTTTTTTCTCTATTCTCCAGCTTCACTTGTTTTCTCCCAAGTCCTTGGAAAAGCACTGAAGAGCTTTGAGTATGCTGTTCCCTCATTTTAAAATGTTGTTCCCTCATCTCTGCTGACCTAACCCCGTAAAATTGACATCTTATAAAAAATTTCATTTCCTGCAGGAACAGCAGCCAGGTGCCCTTTAAATGAGTTGTAGCCCCCTGTTCTTGCCCCAGGCAATATAATTGTAATTAGGCAATTACTGACTTAATTAGTTTCTTAATGTGAGGGCAGGAACCAATTCTTAACATAGGATCTCACACTGAGGAGGTATACTTGCTGAATAAATTAAGATGTTACCTGCTAAGCATTAAGAACCCACCCAATAAGAAGGAGGGATCCTTTTGCTAATTCACAGAACAATGCAAATGAACCAAATCCATTCATTCTCATGATCCCATTAAGTTTTCAAGCCATAAAATCTTTTACATACTCCTAAATTTTACACCGACTACAGTCCATTTTCTTTGTCAGAAAGTTAAATAGACAGCCTGTCAAATGAGATTTATAGCCTTTTGAATGTGATTTTAAAAAAAAACAGTTGATCTTGATGTGGGCTCGGTTATCCATGAGATTTTCATGAAAATTAAAAGCACCCAGTTGCTACCGCTGAGCTTTCTAGCAATTGCAATTGCACACCTCCCTTTGAAAATAGGGCATCATTATGAAGAGAGGTATGACTGGATATGGTTTCAAGAATCAGATAAAAACATACCAGAAAATGGGCATGTGGCTTAAAATTCCAGTAAACAATAACTATAGAACTATTTCTCTTCTGGCAGTAATAACCTTTGGCATTAAAATAAACAAAAACAAACAACAACAAAACCTTACAGTCACTGCTATAAATTTACAGAAATTATTGAGTAGCTAGTATTATAGCATTTAGCAGGGACATTCCTAATCTGAAATGTGTGGTCTAAATGCAATACTTGGGTCAATGGTTTCTGAGGTTATCACTTTATATATAAGAAAAAATTAATGAGACCATAATGGTATTACATATTGATAAAACTATTTTCCAAATTATCAATATAGGAAATGCAAAACTAATTTAGTATGATAATTTCTATGCCACGAAGTACAGTATTTTTCCCATTTCGTTTAGCAGCGAATAGAAACAGAAACAATTCCAGCCATCTTATAGTGGTAACTGTAGATTTCTCAAAGTAGTTGATGGGCTAAAAGTGAATAGCAATGCTTATGTTTCCAATATTATCTAAAACTGGGGAGATTATAAGCAAAAATATCAAGGCGGCAATAGCTTGTACAATTCTACATACCAACTACCTCCAATAAAATTAATTTAGTTAATTTAATGAACAGTGGAAATAAGCCCTTATTTATATGTGCTGGTCATGTTCATTTGGTTTTAATTTAACCCTCAAAATATTCGTGAGGAAGTAAACACAAGGCTGGTATATTATATAACCAAGATCGGCTCATAGATCTCTGTTTCTAAATACACACCTCTGTACTGTACACCATAATATACAGGGATTAAATGAGTACACTACTGTAAAAATAAAGGACAAAAGTGAAAAAATCATGGACTGAGTATTGATGAACTTAAGGCACCAGTCCCAGGCACATGGAAAGGGCTCCTGTACTTACTGAATGAACCGAGGACTTTGTCACCAAATTGGGAGGTCAAACCTGGGTGGGGCACAGATCAAGAGCTCCTCCTAATGGCATAACCAAGAAGCCAGGGAGCTTGAAACATCTCCCTCATCCACGGCATACGAGTCTCTGCCTACACCAGGTATTTATTCCCCAGAGAGGAAGAGAGCCAAAGTGGGAGTAAACAGAAGCCCACTCTCACCTATCATAAGCTCCCTAAGTAGGTGCTCAGTGAATATTTCTGGAGCATTACCGGATCTACCACCAAGTTGGCTCACCTTATGTTTGGAAAAACTTAAAAAATAAAAAGCTGGGAGAGCTCTGCTGGACCCCTTGAAAAGGAACAGGGGTTCTAGAATTAAAGGCATCTTTGTTTTCCTGCATCAGGCACTGCTGCACTCCCTAACATCCTTATTTATTAAATAAGACTTTTTCATGATAACTTACATTTCTTCTGGGCTTAAAACCTGTTGCCTTTATCATTCCTCTGATAGATAGTTTGAGATTATTCTGAGATAATGTGTTATTCTGATAGTTATCTTGTTTATTAACATTGGAAGCAGAGAATAGTCCAAAAGACAAACTTATTGCCAAGATGTCAAGAGTATCCAGGTCCATTTGGAAACTTTCTGTGTTTGATGGGTATAATTTCTATGGTAAAAAGTGTGAAAAGTTACAGAGATGAAAGGAGAACAGCTGTGAAGCTACCGGATGGCAAATATTGCGAAACTGTGGGTAAAAATGGTATTTCCAGTTTTGTTCCTCAATAGTTCTTCATCTTCTGATCATTAGATAGAGATTATAAGAATGTCTGAAATACGAACAATAAGGAGGAATTGTGCTTTAAAAGGATAGGAGCTATTCCTACATACTGCATTATGTTGTATAATGTATTATAAAATTATTTTATATTGCCTTACATGTTACATCATGCATATATACCTTATCTTATATCATATTATACTGTATGTTAGTACACTACACAACTGTTATGCTTTATACCATTTAATATTATATTATATTATATTATATTATATTATATTATATTATATTATATTATATTATATTATATTATATTATATTATATTATATTATATTATATTATAGTCTACACTGAGCTAAGCTTAGAATGCTGCTCTGAGTGCTCTTTTGCTACTATTGGCATGATGACTTAAAGAAAAATCTAAGTTTCCAAGTGCCCTATTTTACACCAGGATTCTTAAAGGGCAGTGGCTACTGGTTGAGGGGTGGAAGAACAAAGCAAAGAGTGAATGAAGAATAGCCACTTTTGCTACTGGAAGATTCCTTAGGGGAAAGGAATAATTATATAATAAATTCAGGAAAATAAAATAAAGAGAAAGCTTAAATAACAGGGAAGCAAGAGGTATGAAACCCACATTATGACTCTAAGAACATGAGAAGAGCTACTGGCTAGGTTGTCATTTTGGTGATATGCATTATGCAAATGGCAGTCAGGATAGTTCCAGTGTTGATGTGCTAGATTAACCCTTACATGTCGTAATGCTGCAGCTTCTCACCAATATTCTATTACTTGTAATAAGACTATCCAGAACCTTCTCCATACATGTGCTGAGCTCATCAGCTGACTTCTCTCAAGGTAAGACGGGCTTTGTCGTCAGCAATGAAATAAGATGCAACCGTGACGAGAAAACATTTCAATTCTCTAAACAGTTTTCTCATTAACCCATTGTCTATTTTATTATCTTTCTGTGGTCCATGAGATAAACTCTGAATTTCTTTCTAGCATACTAATTCATAAACCTGATGTGCCCCTGGGCACAATAGGAAATTCTCTGTGAGGGCCTCTATTGAGGCTAGATGCTACTGTCTCTCATTTAACAATAAGAATGTGGGATGTGTTCTTCCTAAAACAGCTGAGTTTTAAGGCTAGCAGCAGTGGAGTGAAGTATGTCGTTCTCATGAAACCTTACACACAGCTCTGCTCAGCTTGATGCTCCAAGTACAATTCATCACCTGTTTTGTGGATCAAGGCCCCAGGCTGGTTTACTCTGAGAGTAATGACAGTAGACAGGGTAACCTTTTACTTAAAGAAGATTTTAGGTTATGCTGGTCACAAGGTATTTGTGAGGCAAACTCTTTAATAAAACTATCTGGCGGGCTCCTCTGTTAGGATAACTGCTTATGACTAGCCACAGGTACTGCTGGCTGTGACACTGAGAACACTAAAATATCTTCCCCCAACACTGGAGGGACAGGCCGCAAAAGCAGGGAGATGGCTTCAGACTCTTTAAAGCAAAACAAAACAAGCCTGTCTCTTATATACAAGTAAATGCCAAAAACTTATAAAAAAAACTACCAAGCTATATACAAATGTAAGTTTATGAATATGGAAATACTTCCAACTGCACATTTAAATGGCACATTGGGGGAAATGAATTAATAATTAGAGAAATAATAAATACATGTTTTATATGTTAGAACATAAAAGTCTTTTATCTTTTATAAATATCATTTAATAGAGACAGATTATAAATATTTTATCACATTTGAAAAGTTAACATTAATTTTTCTCTTTATATAAAAACATATTTTATATAACACCACTTTGGTATATATTGATATATTTTTTAATTCCAATTATCTAAATATTAATGGGTTCAATATTTCTAAAATTTATTTTATTCCTTCCTTAGACAATACCTATATAATCATCACGTAAATAACAACTGATTATAAATATCCCTCTAAATTTGTCATAGTGGAAGAGCTAACTGATATTTTCTTTTTGGAACTGTTACTTATAAGGAGATGGATAACTTTACAATTTGCAAAGCACCGACGATGGGGTGATGAAAGTATCCATTTCTCCTCCAGTTTGGGAGGGGCCTGTACCCTGCAAGCTATAACTGTAATCTCCATGGGTACTGCCATGAACAGCCACAGACATGTGCTTCATCACGACCCCTGACTCTCAGAACAAACTAGAAGCATCGTCATTATGGCTTTTGGTGTGTTTCAAGAAGCAAACTACTACCACTACAGAAAAAAAAAAAAAAAGCTACAACAAAAGAAAAGAAATGTGGAAGTCTTGGAAAGTTCTCTTTTGCATTATGTCCAAAATGAACATTGTTTGTTAGACAATGCCCCTGGCTATTCGGAGTAAACGTATTTCTGTTTTACTTGCAGGCAAACACTTCCTTCTCTGAGCAATGGTATACTCAACTGTAAAGTAAGCCTAACCAGAAAATGCTCGATATGGAGGTATACAAAATATGTAGATACTTATTTCTTAAAAAACATTCCTAGCACTGGTAAAGACGGTACTTCTTTCAATCCATACTCAAGTGATGCTGACATTTTTATAGCATCTATCAAGTATATCCATATTGCCATCTCATGGAAAACTGAATCCATTTCTTTTTTTCATACAGAAAAGTTACTTTACAGCCCTCCGAATTAGGTTAACTGAGCTGTCCTAAGCAATGGCTTGTTTGGTGACAGACTGGAGGACTCACACAGGGGCCTGATGTCCATAAAAGACATAGACTGTGAAATTTCAATTTTAAAATTAAGTTCAATATGGTCCAAAGACATGTTTACCTAATGATCATGCCTCAATTCTGAAGAGTGATCATTTTCTCACAAATAGTAGAGGGGTAGTACAATGTCAGGGTATTTCGTTAAACCTCACCGCATTACTTGAATTCCATCCGTGGCTTTTTGCTACTGGAATTCTTCGGCATTCACCTTCATTATTCAAATTTGCCTTCCAAAACTATCAACTGAATATCTGAATATAAGGAAAACAACATTATCCCCAAAAGTTATTCTTCTGAAAAGAGGGTTTTTGCCTTATATTCCGGTCTCTAATCAACTTTATTTAAAAATCAATGTACTCTTTGGGGAAGATACCTTCACCTAACATAACCACAATCAAGTCTAATTTGTGAGGCCTTATGAGTGTCATCTGAAAGGGTAGCTAATGCAGGAAAAATATGTTCCCATGGATGCATACAGTTGTAAACAAGCCTTAAAAAAATTAAAGCACTACAATTAAGGCTAGAGATCACAAACTACACATCTACAGAAGGAATTTTTAAAACTTCTGTTCCTCGGTATAAATGGGCCCTTAGACCTTGAGATGACATTTCCTGAGACAACAACAGGCATGGATTCAGAAGTACTGTATCGGAACAGTTAGGTGGAAGCAAAAACGTTGTGCTCTGGGAAACCATGGTAGGTAACTCTACATGTTCTTTACTGGTGAGAAAATATCCTGATGGCAGAGATATCTGTGAAATGTTTGAATAAACTGTTCTCCTGAAATACAAATTAAAATGAAGGCATATTTCTAAATTCACAGGCAACTATAAACCTTTGCGACTAAACTAATGAATATTAGAAGTAATCACTTGGGTATTTCATCTAAAAACCCGAAAATGTATATTTTCAGGTTGGCAAAAAAATAAAAATAAACATCTAGGGTCCGCTTCCTAGGCATTTCCTTAAGGTTGGGCTCATCTATCTTTGGGCGCTTATCTAATGAGTAGTTATTTCTATCAGTTCATTCTTTGAGGGCAACTGGTAAGAAGTCCTTATTTTAACTCAGATTATATTTTCCATCATTTTTGCAGTATAAATGGCTTAAAATATTCTTTTCCAATGTTTGAGCTTACTTTTATGCACTTGATCTCAGAAGTTCAGAAGTTATAGGAATAGAGTATAATTGTTTTTGTGTGCAAGGATGCAAAGGAGTAGATTCTACTCTAAAAATGTGAGATCTAAAATCATTCAATACTGCATAATATTCTTTGCCTTCATTAACAGACTTATAAAGAGCTGCTGTCTCGTAGGCATCTGGATTGCCAACACAAGGGGATAACCCAGCAATGGGTGCAGAGCCAGTGATCAGACATTGGAATGTCTGGACCACCCTATACTGAACAGAGAATAGTCAGAATAGAGTGCAGCTGTCCTAGCCTCCATCTAAAAGTTCAAGAGAGTGGAGCACCAAGAGAAATTCCAAAAAGACACTGCTATCAACAAAGCGGCCCCATGACCTAGACTGCTCATTGTTACAGGGAGGCACTAGACATATATGCTTGTATGCTCTGATTTATGAGCCACGTGCTCTACGCTGCGAACAGTAAAGCATTTGTACCAGAAAGTTCTTGCTGCGGCGAGTAAAGGCAAAAAGGCGAATAACTGTCTTTTGAGTTAGATAGAAAAACCTTTATCAGAAAATTAATTTAACTGATAAAGAAGCAGGGACACTAATAATATGCAAATATATTTGAAACTTAAATGGACTAGTAAATTATCTAACCATAATTAAATTATGTGAAATAATAATTTTGTGGAAAACATTCTTTATGTGAAAAACCTGCTCAGGCCTGCGTCTCTTCCCTTCTATTTTCCCATCTGAGACAGCATGATTGCTTTACACATACTTCTACTCATTAAAATAGTTTGCTTTGCCCTGAGATCATTTCAAAGGAGGAAATAAATTAAAACAAAAGTAAAACACGAATTATAAAATGAAAATATCCTGTACCTGAGAAATCTGCTGCTAAGAGATCTACTGCTTTTAAAACTTTCACTTGTAAAATGCCGATGTCCTTCATATCTTTCAGAGAGTTCTGTAAGCACTGAGGGGGAGAAAAGGAGATCAAAAATGAAAATCACTTTCTATTTACTGTCATAAAATCCTACAGGAAGTACATTCTAGGTTTATCTTAACCTTTCTCATTAAACTCTTAGAAAAGCTCCAAAAAAGGCATTACACCATTAAACAGACAGTTAAGTATTCATATAGCCAGATTAAAAGAAAGGTGACTGAGACTTAATTAACCATGGCTTCAAAATAAACAAATTTCAATCGCATACAATCTACTTTTAATATCACCCCCATATAAAAGCACAAGTAGGTTTGGGCAAAGTGTGTGGAACTACATGCATTCTCTTTTCCCACTTTTTTCTGTTTAATGAAACTTTGTAAATCACCCTAAAAAAGCAACATTATTCTAACTCAGTAAGTGCAAACTTTCTGGATACGAGAAGCCTGAACTCGGACACTTAACTGATAATTATTACTATAGAAGGAGAGTAGGGAAGGAAATAAAGTGAATTCTCTGATCTCTTTTACTCAGTTCATTAAATTAGAAATTGAACATCTATCATCACCCCATATCAATATTGCTTTTAATCTTAATTTGCATGATCCAAAGCTTGAATAAATATCTTCTGATAATTAAGTATATAGAACAATATTCAGATGCCTGTGTTCTCAGCATCTTTAAATTGTGCATGAAACATATAGGCAGATAAACTTTCTTCTCAGGCCTTCAGAACACATTCACTGAGAAACACTAACTTCCAGATAGTTTTTCTGTCACAAGATAATCAGCCAGCAACCTATAATAAGCAAACCCTCTGGCCTTATGGAAGGAGAATAAAATATTTGTTTTGAGGTATTTCAGATTGAATGACTAAAGCCTAAAAATGGTTAAAGTTTGAATAACCTAATTATGCACAAGTCCCAAGAACTTTCCAAAGTTGCTTCTCCTATTTTCACCTTGAAATAACTGGAGTTTATAAAATAAGATGAAAACATTTGAAATAAAATACTTCTAGAATTTTAGAGGTAGCAGTACCTTTAAAGTTTATCTATCCTTATACAACCTAAAAAATAAATCCAGGGGTAGTGTACCTTGCTTGGGTTTTCACTGCTGCAAAGTGCTACAGTGAGGACTTAAAGCTTTTCTTTTATAGCCAAATACAGAACACAGTGTCCTTACCTTCTAGCATGCCACCCTGGCCAACTAGCTAGATAAGAAATAGTTGATATTTCTATTCTGATCACAGCCTCTTCAAACCTCTTTTCAATTTACTCCTCAAATCCTGAGACATTATTCAAAGCAGACATTATGATCTTATCTAATGTTTACTTATAAATACACAGTACTCATGCATTTGGTAAATTTTGCAATTTATCTATGGGAAAGTTTAGAGAAAAGTTTTATTTTTCAACATCGAATTTTCATTTGCTTAATTCAAGACATCAGAGAAAATATTAATAAATACTTTTGTCGAGGCTTCTTCAGAATAAGCTAATGTTGCATGCAGAATCTGTGCCAATAACAAGTTGCACAGCTAGTTTTTAGACTTCCAAGGATAAAGAATCATTCGATTAATCAATACACCGGCATAGTGTAGAATTCTGGAAGCACTGAAATTAATGCAGAGAATGATATTCTCATTGAATAGGGATTCATCTCTGCTTAATTTCCATGCCACTTTCTTAAAATGTGTCTTTCACATCTTTCTTAAAATGTAGGGCCATAAAATAAACATATTGATTTTAAAAGAAGACAGGATAAAAACAGAATGCAAATAAAGGCACCTAGAAAGCCAGTGTACAAAAAATAAATGAAGAGGACAAAGCTATTCCATTTAAAAATGCTGAGTGGACTTTTAAGCACACTGCAGCTACTTAGGCAAAAATCACATTCTGCTATTATCATCCAGCATAGTATACAACAACGATCTTTCATGCCTATCCAGTGCTTTGCTTTATAAGGCACAAACACTTTCTCATTTGATCTTAAAAGGTTCTAAAAGTATATCCATAACTTTGCAAACATTAGCTGTTGGCAAAAAAAAGTTACTTTTACGAATTTATATTAAAATCCCTATTTCCATTCGCAGATATACCAAACACCAGTTTGCTTAGTTGCAGATTTCAATTTTTTTCGAAGACTTGGTAAAAGCAAATGTTCAAAGTACCTTTTAAAATAGCCAGGCAAACTTGAGTCTAATTTCACCTTCTCACTAACACATTAACCTCTATGGTTGATGTTTTGTTTTATGAGACATACAATTAAACTTTGGACAAAGATCTTCTCTTAGGTAGTTTTTCAGTTCATATACTTTGTTTCCATTTATAAAGGGGTTCGGGGGTAGGAGCCATGAACCCAGGCAAAGCACTCACATATCGCTGGGAAATCTGCTTTCTTTCGCTGGGGTCTGCCAAAGGACAGACACACAGATCAGAGACAGAGACTCCCGCACACGGGGTGAGTGTGATCAGCATTAGCAGAGCCCCCAGACAGTTCTCCAGTGGCAGCTCCAAACAGTTGGCTTGCTTGAGCGGGAGCGCCGCTATATCCACTTTACACCTAGAATATTTTTACAAAATCAGAGAAAGAAAAGTAATTAGCTCAAGGCCACTGTGGAAGCTCCGAAGCCGCTGATTTTTATTTCACCGTCCCAGAAACCGCACTCGGTCTGGGCTCAGGTTTATTGCTGAGTGTCCCCACAGGGCAGTCAAGGTTACAGCTGTTCCCCCGGCTCATAATCCTCACTCCCAGCCTAACACTCTCTAAAATTAAGGAGATGAAGAGGTAAAGAAAATACAAAAGAAGGCAGCGTCTGGGGATGGCAAATGAAAAGAGGAGAGCCTGGTCTTTGCCAAATACCGTCTGCAGAAAGACGATGAGATCAAGAAAGAGGAAGGAAAAAGTTTCTAACATTAAGGATTACGAATAAGTGTTCTATATGGCTTCTCTGGGCTGTCTCTTTTACAAGGAAAGAAATAAAGGATGTGGTTCAAAAAAAGAACAAAAGAAAAAAGACAAGAGAAATTTAAGAGAAAGAGCTCTCGTGGAGAAACCATTTTCTCCATGATTAATGCCAACTGGCAAGTTTTATTTAAAGAAATGTGTTAAGGTGTTTTCCTAATAAGGCACAGTTCCACAGGGCTCCCCCAGGTGGGCTTCTTTTGGACAAATGGAGCATGAAGTGCTGTTGATTGATCCCATTTCAGCAGCCCTGGCAGAGAAAGCTGTACCCATCTGCTATAAATTGCATGTTTTCCGCCTCTTAACGACCAATGTTCTGGGGATGTTGAAATCTCAATCGCATTTAAATTCAGAAGCAAATTCCCCAAAAGCAGGCTGAGGTGCTAAGTCATATATTTGCCTTACCAGTGAAAACTCCAAGCTTGCCTGGACCACACACACCTGCTTTCCTTATATACGCAGGTGGGTGAAGAAGGAGGGGTAATCTGGAGTGGGGAGGGAATGGACAATGGTGGCTCTTTGATGTAAAGTTTTGTGCGTGTTTCTCAAATTAATTTATTCTCATTTTCCCTCCATATTTATTGAATACAATGATTATTCAAGACTTTAGAGGGGGAATGGAAGTACTGACTCTTACAATATGAGATAAGGATGGATTCTTACAACAAACGCTCCAGTGGATTTTGTATGATTGCAGATGATTAGAAATAGGTAAACTGACATATTAAAAAGTGCAATAAAAATTTTGATTCACATCAATTTGTTGGTAAAAAAATAATCCAATTTAATGAATGTGAATGAAAGCACAGAAGTTCCACTAAAAAGAAAAAAAATTTCCATCATATCAAAAGTCTATCCTAGCTTTTTTCTACAGGATCAATGATGGAGTTTGCATCCTGATAACTGCCTACAGGATTAAGGATACCTGTGTATTTACCTATTTCCTATTTATGAAAAGTGACCCCAACTAGCAAGGCAATGTGGTTTAGAACTTTTGCATGCAATAAATTCATCGAGTATCTCTACAGGAGACAGACTAAAAAATGTATCTTTTCAAATAATCTCTATGCTTTGAATCAAAAGAAATGTCTTCTTTGGCAATAAGGAATCTTGTAAAGTTTACTACTATTTATGAAAAGAAGAATTACTAAGTATTTTTATTTCATAAGTAATTATGTAATGCGGAATTAAATTTTATTGGAAACAAACACCAGTGCTTTATTATGGCATTCCTACAATAACTTTGTACATCAAAGAGCCACTGTTGACCATTCCCTCCCCACTCCAGACTACCCCTCCTTCTTCACCCACCTGTGTATGTAAGTTACAAACTTTGTTATTGTAGAAATTCATAATCAATACTGCAGTAATACGTCTGCTTAGGAATGCTTTACTAAGCATTATTTTACACAGTCATAAACACTTTTTCCTAACAAAACTATTTCTTATGTAAAATTTGCAAGAATTTTATTTGGTGGCTATTTTAATTTGTCCAAATTAGCAATCACTTATTTATAGAACATTCTTTCTTCATACCATTAATAACGACAATTTATTCTTGGTCCTTTGAATGTTTACTTTTTGTTGTGGCAGTGGTTTTGTTTGTTTTTAACAGCCAAAAGTTATTTAGTGATAAGACTTCTGATAACTAATAATGTTTGTGGATCAAAAACAATGGATTGTTGGGCAATGATAAAATTTTTCTTGGATAATTGAAAACAGATTGGACATTAATTCCCAAAGTCACCCCAAAATGCTATAAGCAGTAGTACCACATTTAGAATAACTTTGCCAACACTCCCGGTGACTGTTTAAAGACACAATTTACTGGAACAGACTAGTTTGTTATTTTATTTTTAAGTTGAACCACTCACTAAACAAAATGTGAAGAAAATTACACATGTTCAGAAACTTTGCAGTTCTTTCTGTCCAGTATGAATCATCACACTTAAGATGATTTAGATAACTAGAAAGGAACACCTACATGCAAAATAACTGTACCAATTTTAGATACGAGACCCCTGAGCAACAGCGGATTTGGGCACCAATTTAAGGGGATTCTGAAGTCTCATCTAATTAGTCAATTCAGCCAGTCACCTTAACTTTCTTAATGACATGAAAGGTGAAGTTAAGTCGACATATCAGTATCATGTCCATTGAAGCTAAACCTCTGTCCTTTTATATGTGGGTTATTTAAATTGATGCTTTGGCCCTAAGAATCAGTTTAAATCTATGCCCTGCCTGTTTTTAACAACCAGCTTATCTACAAAGATGCCTTTCTAGAAACGTTCTACAAATGCACTGTTCTGCGTCTCTGCTCCCCATTCAGCTCACCAATTTATTCCCACATTAAGGAAGAAAGGAGAAAAGCCAGGAGAAAGAAATCTATTCAAAGAGGACACTCTCCAACAGGCTTCATATTTTACCCTGTTTCAACCTTAGACCACGTTGCTCCAGTAAGGAAGGGACCACTGCATAATAACCCAAATTAGCAGAAAAGTTTTAAAAAAGGCTTTTCTTTCACAACTTCAGAGACTTTTACTGCAATTCTCATCCAACCTTCCAAAAGAGAGTAAGGTCGAATATATGTAATTTTAATATATATCATGTGGACAAAATGGCTTCTTGAGATTTTTTTCCTTTATTTAGAGTCAAATAAAATAAATGGGGTAAAATCTAAAATCTTTAAGATGTAAATCATTCCAAATACAATGATCAGAAATTTTTAGCATAAAAATCATAAAGGAGAGACCAACTTTCTTTCTCTTCCATTGTCCTTTAGAGCTATAGTGAGAAAATACTAAATTACATTGGTCTCAATATTTACGAGTCACTACTGAAGCTTTGCAAAACCTCTTGCTCTTTTCCGAGGCTTTCTTGCATTTTTTCAGCCACCTGAGCTAGGCTCAGGGTTAACTTCTGATAGCACCTTGTAGAAAGGGCTCAATCCAGCCCAGCCTCCTGGGCAAATGAAAATAGATTTACTCCTCCCTCCAGATAATTCATCTAAAACCACTCACTCACTGTTCAATTATGGAAATTTAAAGGTGTTCTTAAATATTATCTTTTTTCCACCTCTTCTATTTCCCTTCCATTACATATCCCTTAAATCAACTCCCAAACCCTACACAAATGCAACCCTTTATGAATATTTATGAAAAGTTTGCTTAGTATAGATACAAATTTTCTTTCAAAAACAAGTTCAGTTTTCAGACATATGGCTTAAAAGGCTATCATAATGAATATTTTCAATTAGCATTAAAAATACCACCATTAATAAATGAAAGACAACTAGACCACTTTTTCTGCGAATGGTGAGACAGGAAGGATTTTTAGATTGTGGGCTGTTCAGTAGCTGTCAAAACCACTCACCTCAGCCACTGTTTTAGCATTAAAGCAGTAACAGAGAACAGAGACCAATGCACCGTTTCAATAAAGCTTTATTTACATACATAGGCAGCTGGCTGGGTTTGACTTGTTGCCCTGGTTTGCCGTCCCTGACCTAAACAAATGCTAATAATTTAGCCTTGATGAATTACAGCAATGGAAGTATCAAAAAAATCTATGAGGTTGGTTGCTGACTGTACTAACACACTGATAAAGACATTGCAGATATTAACCTAAGATTAATTTTAAAATTCTGAACTTACCATAATCCAAGAAACTCTGGCCAATATATTCAACAATCTGTTTAATAAAAATTAATAAAGCAATAAAATGTATGATTTTGCTCTTTCACCTGATAGAAACAATGTAAAAAACACAGAGCATCTATATAAGAAATGTTTTAAATGAGCAGTCGTACATTAGATCTGTTTCCTTGGCAACGTGTGTGACTTCACATGCAAGGGAAATAAATCTGTTTTGATGATCATTCAGAAGATGGGACACATCCACCATTATCTAGCAGAAATCCCCATTCCAAGCCTTGGTCTTAGAATATTCAGTCAACAGGCACTCTACTGTGATAAGTTTCTCATTATGGACATAAAAACATCCAAGTCACAGAGGTGTTTGTGCCTTAAGAGGAGCTGCCACCTATTTATTTGCGAGAGATGGAATCCAATGGCTTTGTGACCTCACCTGGAGGTGACACCACCCACCTCTTGTGTTCCTTTCCATTTCTCAGGAGTGAAGCTCACCCTCCTCTAGGCATTTGTCCTTGCTGTGCCTTCTTCCTAGAAAACCTTCCCCTAGTGTCCACCTCGGGCTAACTACCACTCATCTTACAGGTCTCAGCATGTACCTCGGTTCTCCTAGGAATCACCTCCTCCCACCTGGGAGCTCAGTGGGCTTTTATATCTTCCTGACTCACAGTGCTCACCCCAGAGCTGTCATTGCCTGCTTACTTGTAATAGCCCAGGCAAGGCCAGAAGCCACAACTGTACTGTTTTCCACCAAACTCGCAGCACTTTGCAGGCTGTCAGACGTGCAGAGTGCTCTGTATTCATTGAACACAATGAATGAAAAAAAAATGCTGGTGGCATAATTAAAACATAAAAAGTAAAAAAATAAAATAAAAATTTAAAATTCAAATTATAAAATTAGTCCTTTTTAAATTTTTCCTATCTCCATTTTCTCCTGTATGTAAGAAAGAAATTGAAATAAATTTATTTACTAAGTCTCTCCCAGACTGAAAATTCTGTGGTTCCATTTACCTTAAGAAAACAAGAACTAAATCTAAATTAGTCTTCTTTTCTTCCCTCCTTGTGCAACGGGTATATATTAAAACTATGCCCTCTAGCCCACAGGCAGCTCATGTGCTGATTTAGCATTGTTTCTGACCTCCTGTTCTCTTCTTTCCCCATTAATCCCACAGCGTTTTAATGCTTTAATTCTACACATAATTTCACCGTATCAGTCAGCCAAACCTGCTCAAGTTTTACTTGTCATGATAGCTTTTAACCTTTTATTCATTACCATAATTCCATGTTTTATATTACAGACTGGTCAGCTTTTAACTTCAATGCAAGGGGAGAAAAGAGTGCTATAGTTTTAAAAGCTGTAAATCTCAGAGGCAAAGGAAACGGAGGAACAGGAAGAAAACTGTGAATGTGTCAAGCCCGGCTGTAAAAGCAGATCAACGACACAGGGTGCAATTTGTCCAGAGAAATACTCCAGCCCAGAGTCTCCACTGCCTCAAAGTCACTAATAAACTGGGAAAATGTCAGAGTCACTTTATAAGGCACCACCTGGGACCAAAGACAGAATGTGAGGTAGGACAGTCAAAGCCGGCTTGTGGGATCTCATCCTTAACCCTTCTAGACTAAGTTAAGTCTAGCATATCTTACAGCGAGTTTTACCTTTAGAATCACCTTGAAATGCAAAATAAACTTTAAGAAAACGATTATTTTGAAACAACTCAGTCTGTATTCAGAGTCTGCTCATACTGCTGCCATTTTGTTTCGAAGCCAAAGCTGGTTAAACTTAGCTTTGAACTTTAATTCTTACTCCCTTAAACATTCATTATCTCTCAACCATTGGCGGATACTAAGATCAGACTCAGTCTTTTTTTGTTTTTGTTTTTGGCCATGAAGACCTGCTAAGGTTGGTAAGAACTGTGGTTTCAGGGTTTGATAAATCTGCTCAAGCACTTTCACACCACCAGCACCCAGCCTTCTTAGGAGTCACCTGGGGCTCGGTGGCAGCTGGTGGACTCAGGGACTTAGGGAGGCTCACCAGGACTCAGGATTTGTCAGCAGATCCATCTTGCAACCACCACCAAGCTAGGAACTCACTCATGCCATTGTGATTTCTCTTCACATAACCAACTTCTATCCCCGTCTTTTTGCCCATGGTTACATAATCCCAGTATTGCTATGACTAACTGACAATGCTCAGTCCTTCTTACCATGGGCTTGAAGAGTTCAACTCAACTCTATTAAAAAATAAAAAAAGTCTATACTGCTTTGGAAAAATATACTAGAGTTTGTTAGTTATGTGTTATTTACTTCAACTGCATGCTTCTAGTTGTGAATGGTGTGGGTATCTATAGCTACCATGCACAAAAATCTCAAAATTAAAAATAATAATATCATCTACCATTCAAGTGCTCAAGAAGACCTAGATAACAAACAGACATTGATGCTGACAGTTGAAGGGATGCTACAATTTGGCCAGGGACCCCAGGAAGTAGTCTGAATTATGTATCCTTTCAAAGGACATATTATTAATCTTAACCCACATTCCTGTGTGTGTGAATTTATTTGTAAATAGGACCTTCTGAAAGTGTTATTATTAGAGAAGGTGTAGCAGCTGAATTAGGGTGGGTCTTAGTCCATATTACTGGAGGCCTTATAAAGATAAAGAAACTGGACACTTAGAGCCAGAGAAAGCCACAGAGAGGAGCCAGGAGCCAGAAGTAAGCAAAAAGAGCAGGTGTGAGGAGAAAGATCGCTACATGTTCAGGAGGAAGAGATGCAACCCAAGGAACTTCAGGGGAAAAGCAGGCCCTTCCAAAACCTTGACTTTGGACTTGGAACCTTCCAAATCATTAGTCAATAAATCCCTGTTGTTAAGCCAACCTATTGTGTGGTATTTGTCATAGCAGCCTGGCCAACTAAACCACACCATTTTACAGATAGATAGAGAGGCAAACTCTACAAGTGAATTTGTCTCCCAAGGTCACACAGCTAGGAAGTGGTATGGCAATAAGGAAGCCAAAGACGTATGACTCAAAAGCTGTTATCCCTTCCCTCACATCAAACTCCCTATAAGGGGAAGGTTCACTGAAGAGAATTTCCTCAGAGAGGCCATGTAGAGCTTTGAATTACTATCTTCAAGGCATTCTCCAAAAACAAGTAAGAGAGAAGCCTTGGGAGACTTAAGATTTACTCATACCATCTAAGAGCCTGCTAGGGGAAAAGGATGATTCCCAACATTTGGGGGAAAAAAAATAACTGAGCCTTGGAATTAAGGCAAGAAAGAAAAGCAAAAGTGAAAAAGTTGAAAAAGTTTCAGAGTAAAAAATTCAGAAGGAATTATAAGTAACAATTCAGTTATATGCATATGCTAGCACAACTGCTCCTTTAAATATGAGAAGCAGTGTATATTTTAGAGTAAAAGTTCTGCCCCCTGTAGAAGTTGGCTGAAGGGTTATGCTCTGTAGCTAGCTCCCAAGAGAGAATTTTGTTATCTTTTGTACCTTAGGAGAGGAAAAAGGAAAAGGATACAAAAAAAAAAAAAATTCCTTTAGAATCCATACAGAGGAAGGACAGAATGGCCACTAGTGCAGGTATATTTCTAAGTTACAAACAGGAAATAGCTATAATAATAAATGAACACGCAAATGACAAAACATGGAGTAAAAGGGACATCTTACATTATTTGTTTTCCTCTGTGAAATAACCTAACATTCGTTTGGAAGAGCATTTCCTTTTATGTAAAGGAAACATGGCAGCACAATGACATGAGAAATGAAAGGACATAATTCTTTGCACCTACTAAAATAACACGATGGCCATCCATCACAGGAGGCCCAAATTCCCACTGTTCAGATAACACTTTGGGGACACAGAGTTCTCTGCATTTGAGTAACTTGTTGCTCTACAGGCAAATACAAAGTTTCTGATGATTCAACCATCAGTGCTGGCAGAGCCCAGAGAGGTCACAGAAGTGACAAGTGTTTGCAGTACCAAGAAGTATCTCAGATATCAATCACCTTGTGTAGCTGAAATAGGGAAAGGCAAGATCTGACTAGTAATCTACTTGGGCAATTGCTACAAAATGCTGGACCATCGGAGGAAGTCCTGCATGAGTAGGAGAGGGGTGGTATTGCCTGGTTTGCTATCTGAACACACAAACCTAGCCTGGGAGATTGCCACCAAGGCAATGACTGCCATCTACCAGATAAGTATAGAATTGTGGATGAGGGGACTGTGAAAAGTAGTGCAACCAGAGCTATGACCCTTTGAGGACAAGATGCAAAAGCCCTGGCTGGTGGCAGTGCTGCTCCTCTGGGGCATGCAGAGTGGAATGTGGGTGGGCTGTGTCACGGGTTTGTTTTCCACGCAGTAAGTGGAAAAAGTTACTGGCATGGGCCAGGGAAGGCCAGGTCGCTAAACATTCTGCAACATGCCAGACAGTCTCATGCTACACGGTGCCTCCTCAGAGAAACCCTACAGGTATGTTCCATGAGTACCAAACTCCCCACCTGTCCATCTCAGGATGAGGTGGGATGGAGTGATGACAGCAAAAGCAACTCACACATGGGCTGGACGCGGTGCTAAGGATTTTATATGAAAAAAGGACTGCCCATGGTATTGGGTGAGCGGGTCTAATACTGCCTCTGTCTCTAAACTCCTAACTGCTGTAAAAACATTTCACTTCCCTGGGTCTCATCTGTAAAATGAAGGAATTATGCTAGATGAGTGGTTGTCAGTCTTGGTAATCTATAGCACAGACAAAATTGAGATGCTCTTGAGGCAGGGCAGAGGCAGTGGAGGCCAGCCCCACTTCCTCAGGATGTCCTCAAAACCCAAGGTCCCAGAGAATGTGTCTGGAAAATACCAACGAGCAGCTGTTGAGATCCCTTTGCGCACTTACATTCTAAATTTAGGATATGTGTACAAATTGTATGTATACAGGATGAACAAAGGGCAGTGCTTTGGTGGAAAGAACTTGGTCTTTGAAAACAAACAGAATTCTGGCTTGGCCATACTCACTTTCTGCTGTAAACTTAACAGCGGCAAAGCCAACTGTAAATCTCCTAGCCTCCATTTCCTAATCTATGAAATAAGAATAATGCCATTAATTCGCAAGGCTGTTCTAAAGATCAGAGATGATGTATGTTTCTGCCAGCAGTCACTATGTTTTTACGAGGTGCCAGGAGCTATCTCACTTAATTGCATTCTTCACCCCAACCCTCAGAGGAAACTGCAATACTATATACCTCCTAAATTATATGATATCTTACTAAGCAGCAGAACCAACATTGTAGGGTATATTTTTAATTTATATAAACATTTTCCAAATAATCTGAGATGGCCCTAAATCTTTTAGAGTATTCCCAACACATACCATATTCTTCTGTTTTAATCAATAGTCGATGACATTTGTCAAATTTAAAACGTAACACAAGAAAACAAAACAAGCCTTCTCCCAGTTAAGGTTGACGGCCCAACTGACTTATGGTTCCTTGGGGTGGAGAAGACAGGTTTTATCCTAAGCCCAAACAGAAAAAGATGTAGTCTCAGACCCAGCCCCATCCCCAAACAAGCTCCATGCATGAACCCCCAAGAAGAAAGCAGAGCTGACTCACGTGCCCAGGCGCTCCTCATGCTTTTTGTTGTCCTTTCCCCACACTTCAATGTCCAAAATGCCCATCCTGTCAGAGAAGTAGTGAAAGTCAAACTGTTCCCGCCACTGGGGATTTGCACTCTTACACAGTGTCTAGAAAACATGCAGTTATAATATTTATTTTCTTAAAACATTATTCATTGCTACAGCAGCTACATAGTAATTGCATTTCTAAAACTGCAGGGGGATCACGATCATGCGCTTTATAAAGTAAAATTCTCCTTTATGAAATGCAGGGGACTCCCCCAGTGCTTGGAAATTTGTACACCATCACTATGCTTTTAGCTGCCCTCCAGATTCAATAATTTACCCATCAAGTAAGAAAGAGTTCTTTTCCCCCACAAAAAATAATAAATAACAAACATGCTTGCATATACATCGATAGACATTTTACAATTATGATTTCTCTCTTACAGAACATAACACTAATTGGTTAATCAAACGCAAGTAACATTTTTATTGGCATATCTATTAGGTGTTGGCTAAAGATCTATGTAAATTAACAGTTTGGGGTCTTAATTAACACCTGGCAGGTGTACTAAATGAGAAACCCATAACTTGTATAGCTTTGCTAGTTTTTAAAATCAGAGATATTGAGTCCAATTGTTAGACTAGGAGGGAGATAGGACATTTCACTGCAGCCATATCTAGAAATTAACAGGAGCGGTTTGAAAACTCCACCAGTGTTTCTGCATTCTCCACGAGTTATCTCAAACAGTGTATGTGTCTGGTTTTTTGGTGTTTCATTTAGATAGAGATCCAATTCGTGACTAAAAGGTGAACCAGAATGCTGGTCATTGAGTATTAAGCAAAGAGGGCACGGCATCAAATATTAAATCATAGCAGCAACCATTCCTGTTTAGGAAAACTCTAACAACTCAGACCCCAGCTGTATGTAACGTCATATAAAATAACATCAGCTGTTTCTCACACCAGGCTTAGTATATCAGATCACAGAATTTAGAAACCCAGAAGAAGGAGAAAATCCTATCAGACCCAACATTAAATGCAGTATTCCCCAAGGGGGAATGTAGCAGATATTGGACTAATTCTACACTTCACCTTAGACCAAGGGCTAAGTACACTTAGAGATGAATAATTTTTCTATAAGTCCTGAGCCTGACCCCAGCCGGTTCAAGGAATCTTAGTAGGGAGAGGCTACTCTGGATACACTGTGAGGTACAGCCTGAAACTACATGGTTAAAATAATTAAGTGCATATTTCTGGACTAACTTGCCTTCAATTTTTCCACATTCTTTATAACAATTCTTCAGTGTGAGTCTCAATTCTACACTCCTTGTGCTAGAGCAAATGAACCCTAATATTTGATATTGCACTGAAAATTGTGCAGTAGAGAAAACCTCTTTTGGCCCTAAATCACTTTCCAACTTGTCTGCATTGTTTCCTCTAGGCTAGAAAGCCTGAACTGCAAACATCCCCAGGTCGATTTTCAAAACCTTCCACTGATTTTTTTTTCTATGTGGCTTTTGGCAAGTAACTTAACTTTCAAGTGTCCTAGCTCCTTCAATCCATAAAACATTGGAATTAGTCCTGTCTGACAGTTATGTAAAACTAATTAATTACCATGGTTTGCAGACTACGGTTTTTGAAATAAAAGCCACACAAAATTACTAAGATTAAACACTGAATAGAATTTGAATTGGCAGCTTAACATCACTGATTTTTAAAGAGAGTTTAAAATGCCTTTACTTTTATTCAAAATAAAGCACTTTCAATACTTTAGATCATTTATTTTTTAAAAATCCCAGCAAAAACCAGCATCACTAGATTGTGCTATTAATACTAACAAGTAAGAGAAAGAAAAGTCCATATAATTTTGGAAATACTTTAGTTATCTCAAATAATTAAATACAAAAGTAATGTATTATTCTATTTTATATTTGTAGGATTTTGAAAACATGCTGTTATCCTTTCTTTACATTCTATGAAACACAGTTCACTTATTTACAAAATCCAAATATATGATACGTTCAAATCTATTATTTAACAAGTTTTCTCCAACTCTGAGCTGCTGTGTTGCAATAAATTTTCCTAAGAAATAAAAATAATACACATATTTGTTGATTGCATGTATACGATTATTTTGTTTTCAAGGATATTCATAAACATAGTTAGGAGGGCTAAAAATAAATCATTTCTATTCTTGTGAAATTTTAAGTAGAAAACTTTTTTTTTTTAATTCTTAAAGATATCATTCTCCTTACGGAATTGATAGAACTTACCTTACTTTTATACCTCTGATCTCCCAGTTTTAACTGGACAAACATCTCTGTCATGCTTCCTTCAGAGACATTCTTCCCTTCCAACAGAGTTATACTTATAATCCCATTCCAGAGTTGGTTCTTTTTTAAGGACTCTGAGAGTCGAAGGTTGCGTATCAAAGAGGACTAAAGCAAAAAATAAAGATGACACTGTAAACTTGCTTACAATCCTAAAGTGTGATTTGGTGACCAAAGAAACTGCAGCTTTCAATATCTGATTATAAATATCACTCCCTGCCTAGTGGAAAGTATCTTCATTGGTTTCACAAACCTGTGATCACAGTTAATGTGGTTTTTCTCTCAAAACACTGGGCTTGTAACAATATAGTGAAAGATAAGCACAGGCAAGCTTACGTTTGGTTTGGGCCTGTACTCCCATAAATGTGCTCTCTGCTAAGGATCTTTAAACTGAGCCTTTGGCTATTTTAATAGTAAGAAGGGAAGAGAGACATTCTGGGGAAGAGAAATATAAGAAGGCATTGCTCTGCAACACCACAAAATACTCTAGGCATTGAGGAATAATGGTTTTGAATTTATTGTTCACATTTGAACCTGTCCCCACACCACTTTATTCCTAAATATGGCTAGAAGGGTTAAAAATAATCTATTAACACAGGGAGATTCACAACTCCCAAAAGAGTGTCATCAGACTAGAAGGCCAAATAAGCTTTTCAGATGTAGTGGGGAACATACAAAGTACTTCTCACAGCACCCGAGACCCAGTAGAGTTCAATATCTAACTTATTTTTCCCCTTTTCTAAATTGTATTACTCATGCACCCTCACACACATACACCTTAAACAGAATATAGAAAAAGGCAAACATCCCCAATTATTAAGTTATAAAGGAGATAGACACATTGTGTTTATTTCCACTATGTAAATTTTCAAACATGCACAAAGTAGAGAGAGAAATGTACAATAAACTACCACATAGTGTTTGCCAGCTTCAAGATTTTGTCAATCTTTGTTCCATCTATCCCTTCACTATTTTTTCTTGCTGAAGCATTTTAAAGCAAAACCCACATTCGGTTTTACATACCCACATTCCATGCCACACTGAACGGAATTAACAATAACTTCCTAATATCATTAAATCCTGAACCCATATTCAAGTTTCACTGATGGTCTCAACAATGTCTTTTTATAGGTAAGTAATTGGAGTTACAAACCCCACGTGCTCCACACACTACATTTAGTTGGGGAAGTTCAATTCGTTCTCCCTTCAATAAGTAAACTGGCACAAGCATGGGCTTCTTTATTTGAAGGAGAAATAAATGAGCTAGAGAATGAATGTAGATGGTGCCAAGTATCATAGAAAAGCAATGAATTTCTAACACTATATTCATTCCTGTCATTTGTTCAATATATCTGCAAGATCATTTAGACAGCAATTTGCTTGAATACCAGTTAGTCACAATTTATCACAACAAATGGGAACATCAGTACCATATTAATTTAATACCAGCATGTCTCACGCAACACACATCACTCTATCACCCATAATAAATGACACAAATGTGCACGAGGGTGTCTTGTAGATAAACTCATAATAACCTTAAACAAAACACATATAAGGAAATATCTTCTCCTAAATTGCATATCATTATTGCTTCTCTCTTGAAGCACATAAAGCATACATACACATGCATACACACACACAAAGATTTTGGAGTTGCTGAGACAGAGCAGGGAGGGCAGATGGGGAAAGAATTTTAAAAACAAACAAAAAAGTAGCCTCTCCTCTGAGAAATTTAAGACATTTTTTTCTTAACTCCTCTTTGCAGTTAGATATGTTCAATAATGAATGCCAATGATGTAGTTAAAAGTAGGTGATGTTATATTTATTAAAAACAACACAACTCATCAGGATAGTCAGACAGAAGTAGGTATGTGTGTATGTGTATATATGTATATATATGTAGATAGATTTAATACTTTTTAAATCTTATTAGGCACATGGCCTGAAAACTCCAATCTTTAAAAAGATAATGAGATTTTGATTCATGTATCCTGACTCAATTCCTTTTTAAAATTTTCTTTCTTAAAGTTTGACTTGCAGACCAAAAAAAGCTAAAGTATGACCTATTATTCCATGGCCATGCTTCAAAGTTCCGACAGATATATTCCTCCCTAAACACTGCAACTATTTCAGAATTCTTTTTATAAAGAAGGGAGTAATGTCCACAAGGGATCAAAGGGCATCCTACAGTCTGGCAATTGCCTAAGAAAAATGGCAGTGCTTCCATGAAATATGCCCTAAAATAATTCTGTGGCTTGGTATGTCCTAATTTCAAATTGGATGTTTATCTTGGAAAGGCTTCTATCTAACTTGTCCATAAAACAGCCCCACTTAGCTCTATGAGCTCTGTGAAAATGGAATCCAAAGCTGGTTATTAAGGGGGCTGAGAGATAGGTTCCATATGGCAGAACAGCATGGGAGGGCAGGCCTGGGGCCAGCATCAGGCACAGCTTGGCTTGAGCTCCTGATCTATCTACGGACACTCGTTGCATTACACCATAACATCTGGATTATTGCTTGTAATGTCCCTGGGAAATATCCACTTTCCATCAAAGCCTTTATCTATCTCAGTCGGACTTTGAACATTTTAGTATTTAACGCAGTCATGTTTGATGTGATGGACTTGTTCTTTGCTGTACAAGATTTTTTTCCCCCTACTAAAGACAGGGTGGGAGAAGAGAAGTATTTACTGCACAGTTCACAGATAGAAGAGAACATAAGCCCTTTATTCTACTTAGTCCACCCTAAATACTCACTAGAAGTTCATCCCTAAAATGACGTTTCATCTGTAAGCAACATATCCTGTTGCATCTGTGTATGTGGGTGTATGTGTTGTGCGTGTGTGTTTTAAGTAAGTTTCTTACACCTCCACCCTTGAGGCTTGTCATGATGGCTTAAGAGCAGCGAGTCTGCAGGGTGGGGGCAGGGTGGGGGCAGGGTACGGGCATTCTGTGTGCTCTGCTGCGGAATCAGGTTCTCAAAATCTTTTGTGCTCTCTTCAAACTCTCCCTCTCTCCCCACAATAAATCGTCTCATCTGCACTCACTCAGTTAGCTGAATGGCTCAGGTTTTCATGTCTGTACCCGAGTCTGTAAGTGAAATTTGTCATCTTAATGCAGCTTGGAATGTGAAAGGAGGGAAGGAAATTACCCATCAAAGGGGAAGCCCACCCCACCTGAACTGAAACAAACACCAGGAGATAGTGCAAAGTTTCTGGGTCCTGACCCTAATTTCTCAGCAGACACAGTGGGTAAAATATAGCCCATAAGGGTTTTGTTATTTTTCTCCTTCCTCCCCGTGGATCAGAACCTCTTACTCTTTTTGTGTTGATTCATTCATAGTCTCTCTTCCTCCAGCCCCTCCCAAATCCACACCCATGCTTTTATAAAGAGACTTCCATTGGAAGCACGCCTATTAGTTATTAATAGTGCAAACAAGGTGTGACGTTTAACTTTGAAACATATTCACTTTCATAAAAATAAACTGCTTACAAATAAGAGTTTACTTCAGGGTCATGAAAATCCCACAGGTAATGAATGAAGGGAAGAAAGGAAAGGAGACTGTGTATAAAGCTGCAGAAATTCAGCTCAACTCAAAATGGTAGAGAATCTTCAGAAGTTTTTGATTGAGAAATAGATTCGCAGAAAAGTAAATGAACTGACATCTGTGTGATACATAAAATGGACTGAATTTGAGGGGCATGGATTGTTTTAGGATTTATGGCCAAGAGTCATGTTGCAAGGCTGCTGATGTGGACTTCGGCATCTTTCTCTCGGTCTGGCAGCAAAGGCAAGCCCAGGGATGATGGACATGTCAGTTCAATACCACCAATCTATTCCAAGCCAGGAAGATGGACAGATCAGAAGTAAAGAAAATGCCAGAAAGGAGAGCACAGAATCTCAGGAGCTAGGGCTGCAGCCAGCTGGTCATCTTAAGTGATGCTACATTTAGCTATGCCATGTTCCAGAGATGATTATGCTGACCCATACCACAGAGTAACGATTCAAAGTACCCCCTTGGGTGCAACAAAATATCAGAAAAGGTGGGGGGCAGGAAGGCTCTGACTACTACACTCCTACTGGAGGTCAAATACTGTATGGGTACTTTATATATCAACTCAATTTTAGAAATATAAAAATGCATTTGTTTCAATATTGCTAAGACATCTTATTTTGACTCTGGCTCATTATTTTTCTAAATCACTTTGAAAAAGTACATAGTGAATGGAAATAAATAAATGAAAAAATTAACCAATTTTGTAAAACCATGAATAGTGAGTTACCCAAGATTCCAACAATGTTGGCCCCAGCTTTGGAAAGCTATGGGAGAACATTCAGTCTATAAAAGGTTTCACTAAAATATTCCTTTCAAGCTTTTGCAACATGTAAAACTACTGCTTCTTGTCAACAGCTTTTACGGTATGATATGAGAAGAGCCAGGCATCCATGGAACAGGCTCCCAAAAAAGATTCTACTCAGCAGCTCCATTTTATCATCTGATGAGGATCCTGTAGGCATAAATTACATTAGAACTATACCAAATCTTACATAAAGATATAAAGAAAATCTTTTAGATTTTCCACATGGTACATGAACATGGAAGATGTGATTCATATTTATAGGTGAAAACTGTATCACAGTTACAAGAATATGAATATGTGTGAATCAAGATATCATCATAAAAGTTTTATATTGAATTTAGTATCTTTATAAGAGCCTATCACCAACCAATTATCACCTTAAAAATAAAAAGTAAATTAAGAGAAGATGAGAATAGATAAAGATATAAATGTCCTATGAATTTAGGAAACGTTTTGCTTCTGACATATTAACTACGACTGAAAAATAGAGGAGGAAGCGCTGACCAAGATATTGGAGTGAGATGCTTCAGGACTCCATCCCCCCACAGAAGCTGTGAACAACCAGCAAGACCTATCATAAACATCTTTCTCAAAGCTCCAGAAAAGAGTTAAAGACTGTAGTAACAGAGCACTGAATCAACAAAAAGGCTACTTAAAAGTATAGGATCTCCTGACACCCTGGCTGGCCCCTCTCCCGGTACTTTCCAGCTTGGCATGGAGTCTGCCTGCCCTCCCACCCTGGTCCCAGTTCCAGAAGGAGTGGAGCAGACCCTTGAACACATACTGGGAATATACATGTCTGGCTATAGGACGTACAGTACAGCACCTGGGACCATAAGGAAACAGTTCCCTAGGAAAGAGACGACATTTTGAACCATGGAAATGGGGGAATTAGCAGGGCCATATGTGCATGCCTAAGACAAGAGCATGCACAAAAAGAATCAGGGAGGGCCCAAAACTTTGGTCTGGAGCTATTCTCTAAACTCATGGTATGGATAAGTCTCGAAGGACAGCGCTCACACAGGTCAATCTGCCAGGACCGAAAAAGTGTTTTCCTCCCTTTCTCCCTCTCATCCCCTTCCCTCCCTCCTCCCCTCCTTGCCTCCTTCCTTCCTTCCTTTCTTATTAGCTTCTGGCATTCAAGGAAATCTATGCCATAACATGAGCTGGATGAAAGCTTAAGGAACAGATGCCTTAGAATCTAAATAACAGCAATGAAATATTAAACTACCAAAATGTGCAGGTTTCCTTTGGTTACCTGTGTGGCAGCTAAGATTTAGTATAGGAGTTCTGCAGGTCTGACAGTCAGTATTGCCACATACAACAACTATAAAAGAAACTGAAAAAAAAGATCAGGCTTCAATAAGAGATAAGAATGAAGCCTATAAGGGTGAGACCAAGGTCAATCAGAATACAGTGGTAAGGAGGATATTGTATTGTCTATATTTTAGTACTTCACCTATTCTATGAGAGCAAAGGAAATTTTGTCCAAAATCTAATTTTTTTGTAGCATATAATCTATTGCAACCTGTCTGGTTAGGTCATTTAAACAATCCAAATGCATGGAGCCCAGAATGGGAATGAGGGCTGGTAATTCCGTGTAGTTTAATGTAATGCCCAGATACATCCCAGAGTATGTTGAGCAGATGATTAAAAAGTGTTGGCAAAGTCCCTTGAGGGATGAGAGAAAACATATGGAACTATAAAACTTTACCACTGGGGAAATCTCTGATATTATCTCAAACATTAGGGGCTCCAAGTCAATAGGCCAAGCCACTGATCTTGAGGCTTGCTCTTGTCAAGTTTACTTACGTAGTAGGAAAGCTAAGCCTACTTATAGTAACACCTAAGAGTGCCCTTCAGAAAACCCCTTTTGTTGCTCAGGCACTAATCTTGAGGCTTGCTCTTGTGAAGCTTACTTATATAGTGAAAAAACTAAGCCTACTTATAGTAAAGCCTAAGAGTTCCTTCCAGAAAACCTCTCCTGTTGCTCAGATGTGGCCTCTCTCTCTCTCTCTCTAAGCCCAACTCTGCAAGGAAAATCATTATCCTCCCCCCTACCTGGGACATGACATACAGGGTTAGAAGTCTCCCTGGCAATATGGGATATGACTCCCAAGGATGAGCCTGGCCCTGGTACCATGGGATCAACAATGCCTTTCTGACCAAAAGGGGGAAAAGAATCGCAACTAATAAGGTACCAGTGGCTGAGAGAGTTCAAATAGTCAAGAGGTTTCTCTGGAGACTACTCTTCTGCAAGCTTCAGTTAGATATTACTATTTATCATGGTTTGCCAAATTGCAACCAAAACCATTCCTACCAACCTTAAAGAACACCTAAGGCTCTATCTGAGATCTGCAAAGGTTCAATGTACTAAGATTATTTTCCAGAAACCTACAACCTCCAGATAGGTTCCTAGGCCAGATAAATCCCAAAAACCAGAGGGGCCAGCCTCTCCAAGAATATCAACTAGTTCCATTCCCCTACCCATATTATCAACAGCCCTTTCAAACATGAAAATACCCCTAAAGATTGGGAGAAAGATTGAAGAAGAAGGTGAAGTCATAACAGAGAAGATAGGATGCAGTCAGAGTATGACTGCTGAATCATTTTATTGATATTTCTTTTAGTCTCCCGTGTCTTGGAGCTGCTAGGAGGAAAATATCTAAAACTGTGGAACTGTAATCCATACCAAACTCTGAAATTTGTTCTATGACTAATTGTTGCAGTGTGCTTTGAAATGTATTGCTTTTGGTATTTATGTTGCTTATCACAATAAAAAAGTACATTAAAAATATGTCCAGGTTTCAACAAAAAGTTACAAAACATACAAAGAAATGGCTATAAATTACCCAGGCAATGGAGATTAAGGCATTAGAAACCATCAATGAGGAGGATCTACTTGAGACATTCCGGACAAAGACATAAAATAGAAAATGGTCCTAAATATGATCAAGGAAAACATGGACAAATAACTAAAGGAAACCAGTAAAATAATACATGAACACAAAGAGAGTATCAAATAGAGAAATGGAAATAATATAAACAAACCAAACAGAGCTGAAGACCACAGTAACAGAAATTACAAATCTTCTATAGGGGTTCAACAGCAGATTGGAGCAGAAAGACGAAAGAAATAGTGAACCTAAACATAATACCATTAAAATCATTCAGTCTGAGGAGCAGAAGAAAGAATAAGAAAAGTGAACAGACCTCAGGGAACCTGTGGGACACCATTAAGCATACTAATATACACATTATGAGAGTCCCAGAAAAAGAAGAAAAGAGGGACCGGTGAGGATATTCAAAGAAACAATGGCTGAGAACTTTCCACATTGAAAAAGAAGAAGAAGAAGAACAAGAACAAAAAGACATGAATAGACATATCTGGGATGCCCAGCAAACTCCAAATAGAAGAAACCCAAATAGATTTACAACATGGCATATTATAATCAAGTTGCCACTATAAAGAGAAAATTCTGAAAGATACAAGAAAGAGAAAAGCAACATGTTAGATACAAGGAACCTTAATAAGATAAAGTGCCAATTTCTTATCAGGAACCATGAAGACAAAAAGGCAAAGGGATGGCATATTTAAAGTGCTGACAGCAAAAACTGTCAACTAAGAATTCTATATACAGCAAGACTGTCTTTCACAAATGAGGATGAGATTAAAATATTTCAAGATATACAAAAGAGGGATTTCATCACCACTAGACTGGCCCTACAAGATGCTAAAGAGAGTTCTACAGGTTGAAAGGACAACAGACAATAAATCAAAGCCACACTAAGAAATTAATATCTCAGATGTACCCAACATGAGTACATATAAACAAGAGTACTACTGTATTTTTGCCTTAGCAACACCATAACATGTAATGAGAAGTCAGTGGTTGTGTCTGATAACACATTAACATGCAATTTGCAATAAGAACTACACAAAAGTGGGGAAATAGAGGGGTATATGAACATAGTTTATGTAAAACCATTGAAGTTAATATCAAAGCAAACAAGAGTGTTAGAGATTTAGGATGTTAAATTTAAGCCCCATGGTAACCACAAAAAAATTATCAGAGAATATGTGAGCTTATAGAGGTAGAATATAGATTGCCAAGAGGAGGGGGAAAGGGGAAGAGGAAGTTATTCTATACTATGTAGAGGGTTTCTATTTGGGGAGATGGAAACATTTCAGCAATGGAAGATGGGGAGGGTACTGCAATATGTGGATGTCACTAATCCCAATGAATGGGAGTGGTTGAGATAGAAAGTTTATGTTGTACATACATTCTAAAAATAAAAAAAAAGACAGAGAGAAGAGGAAGAAATAGCAATCAAAAAGACAATGACAGGGTGGTGCAATGGTGGCTGGGCAGTTCATTGGTTGTTGAGTGGTGCAATGGTGGCTCAGTGGCAAGAATTCTCGCCTGCCGAGCTGGAGACCCACGTTCGATTCCTGGAACTTTCCCATGCAAAAAAAAAAAAAGACAATGACAATTAAATGCAATATCTGATCCTGGATAAGATCTAGCAAGGGAGGAGAAAAGAGCACAAAGGAACATTATTGGGGCATATGAAAAAAATTGGAATATAGACCATAAGTTTTATATCAATATTAAATTTATTGAACTTGGTAACTGCACTTAAGGTGGTTTCACAATGAATATATATCCTTGTTCTTAGTAAATGTACATGGCAGTATTAAGTGTTCAAGGACTATGATGTATAAAGTCTGCACTCATTATGTTCAAAGAATAGATTGATATATAGATAGATGGATAAAGATACAATGATAAAACAAATGTGGCAAACTAGTAAAGTTGATGGATCTGGTTATCTGGCATGTTAAAGGTATGTTGGAGTTGTATGTATAGGGGTTGTTTTACCTTTGTTAATTGACCTGTAAGTTTGAAAGTATTTCAAAATAGGAAGATTTTTTTAAAAATGAGAGTCATGCAACTCAACAAGATTTGTTTTTTACCCTGGTTTCTAGGAAACTTAGTCTTAAATGTTTTCATCGCATGCTACAAAATTTATCATCTAGCATGTTTTAATTCATCTGCCTCATTGTACTTCCTTTCATTTCTAGATTCCATTTTCCCATGCCCCCTTACACTTAAAATATTTCTATGGTATCTTCATCCAGGACTGAGGTTAGGGTAAGGCAAGTGAGGATACCCAGAGTGCAAAATTTAAAGAGGCAACCACCCTCAAGCTCATCCAAGTGTGGGGCCAGCACCTGAATGTAAACAACTCCTTAAATTTTGCACCCTGGACCCCCTGCTTGCTCACTCTAAACCTTTCTGAAGGATCAGCAACCCTAGCTACCTATCTATAAGGCATGCTCTTTTTTATATCTGCTTTGTCTCCTATTCCCAGACACCCACTTCAAATGATAGTTCTTACAGTGGTTCTTGAATGGAATGTGCTTTGGAATGGCCTAGAGTGTTTGTTAAAAGGTTGCTAGGTTGTAAACAGAAACAGTACCACTTTGATTACAATAGATGCAGTCTTATAATAAACTTTAATGAGGAAAACCTAACTAAATAAAAGAATAAAGACTAAAACATTTGCTGAGTTCCACTTCCATAGTCTGTGATTCAACAGGTCTGAGGTGAGGCCCACAAATCTGCATTAATACCAAATTCCAGACGAGGTTGCTTCTGCTGCCCCAGAGACCCCTCTTTGAAACCACTACCCTATACTAAATAGTTCGGAGTTCCTCCCATGTATCAATTTATGTATACTGTTAAGTCTCTCTACATTTCCTCTTCGTTATTTGTTAGATTCTCTTTGGTCTTCTTTCTCTGAGACCATCCCTGCACCCTACATCCAGCCCTCCCTACTGCGTGCGAGGTCAGCTGAGGGTGTCTTCAGACACTCTGAATATTTTACTTCTCATCTCTCCTCTCAGCTCATAAGTCATGATGGGGGAGTCATTCATTTTTATATTCCCAGGACAGTATTCCTACCATAATAGTATGTGCTCAAAAAGAGATTTTGGACGAAATCTCACTGAGAGTAGGGGAGATTTGATGGGACACCTACAAAAGCAATGAGTTGGTCTTTCTAGCCTGAGGCACTCATGAGCTCTGTGGCTTCTAACAGATTTATGGCCCTACTAAGCATGACTGAGGCCCCCAGAAAAGAGGAAGGCCTACGAAGATCATATTGCCAAGAATAACGCTTACCTAGATGCCATAAACAGGCAGCAAAGCATTGGGTTCAAGATACTCATGCTACTTCTCAAGAGATGTAGAGAGTCTATCTATCTATCTATCTATCTATCTATCTATC
This sequence comes from Myrmecophaga tridactyla, assembly GCA_004026745.1. Taxonomy (NCBI): domain Eukaryota; kingdom Metazoa; phylum Chordata; class Mammalia; order Pilosa; family Myrmecophagidae; genus Myrmecophaga; species Myrmecophaga tridactyla. The sequence continues at coordinate 33,175 of PVIY010005143.1, read as the reverse complement.
TATCTATCTATCTACCCACCCACCCACCCACCCATCCATCCAACCATCCATCCATCCATTTATCTGACTGTCTGAGGTACAAAATGGTAAAAGGTGTTATCCTAGTTGGGATTTGAGTTCAGTTAAGAATGCGTGAAAATCAAACGGCAAAATAAACAAATAAATAATAACACCTTGTGCCAGTTTGAAACTATTATGTACTCTCAGAAAAAAACATGTTTTAATCCTGGTCCAATCTTGTGGGGCCATTCCTATTGTTTAGAGTAGGAAACTTTGATTAGATCCTTTCTATGAAGATGTGACACACCCAGTTTTGAATGTGACCTTTAGGTTAGATCATGTCCATGGAGACAACATACCTAATTGGGGGTGTAGCCTTTTGATTAGATGGAGATGTGACTCCACCCATTCAAGGTGGGTCTTGATTAGTTTGAGTCCTTTAGATGGGGAAACATTTTTGAGAAACCTCAGATGCAGATGCTTGGAGAATAGTTGCTTCAAAGCAGAACAAACTCAGACATTTAGAAATGTAGCACCCAGCAGATGTCATCAAGTACCTTCCACAAACAAGCCAGAACCTGGAAAGAGCCAAGGGATGCCAAGCGATGAAACCAGCCCCAGAGAAATCAAGTGAGGAAACCCCATAGAAAACAGAGTCTGAAAGCAACAGAGCCCAGGAGCAAGGGACAAGCAGATGCCAGCCACGTGCCTTCCCAGCTGACAGAGGTGTTCAGGATGGCACCAGCCTTTCTTGAGTGAAGGTAACCTCTTGCTGATGCCTTAATTTTTATGGCCTTAGAACTATAAACTAGTAATGAAATAAATTCCCCTTATAAAAGCCATTCTGTTTATGGTATATTTCTTCCTGACAGCTTTAGCAAACTATTACATACCCTATTAAATGAGAAAGATTGTTGACCTGTGTTCCAGCCATTATGGTCTCCATTTTGCTTTCTAAAATTGAGCATTCTTACTCTTGTGAAGAACTTTTGCCTGTACTGTTTCTTTGACCCACATAGAAATAAGGGATGTGAGCTCATTTAGAGAAAGACATGGAGAGAGAATGGGCCTTTACCTGGAAGGTGGGAGGAGAAGCCTCCATCTCAGGGTGACTAGCTCCTTCTCACCCCAAAGCCACAGAACTAGACAAACCAATCATCAAAACTCCTTCCTGGTCCTTACCTGAGCTCTGGCCACAGAGTAGCTCATTATAAATATAATGAAAAATACATAGATGATAGATAGATAGAGAGATAGATAGATAGACAGACAGAGAGACAGTTAGTGCTTCCCTCCAAATTCTTAGATTGTCCTCCTTGTACTTAAGTGCTGCCACATCAAACCAATCTTGTGGCAAGATACCTGTCATGGAGCTAAACAGCTTAAAAACCATGCTTTGCAAGTCATCCAAGTTTTCAAGACTTCAGCAAAAGAATAACACCCCCAAACATGCTGTCTTCAAAGTACCTAAATCTGTGATGAGGTCTTAGTGAATTAATTTTTTTCTTAGTGTTCAGAAACAAAATTGTTATTGTCAATCAGTACGGCTGAGTCAAAGGCAAAAATATAACCCCTAACATTTGCCAAGAGTCCCCCAATTTCACTCATTTAGCCAGGCAGCTGGACTTCTGACTCAATCACTCCAGGGACAGGCGAGTAGCTGGAAGGTCAGAACTGACAAGAGGTGGCCCACAGTAAGAGAGCACGCGCCATGAAATGCTCACCAGACCCCACCAGCATCCTGACAAAGGGGCCACTGTGGGATGATAAGTCTGACATCAGCCGACTTCAAAAAGCCAAAGTGGAAAAGCAGTGGGAGAGAGTGAGGCCCTGGCCCATGTAATATGTTGGTTCTTGGTTCAGGACCAACTTTTCAGCCAATCTGCCCAGTCCCCTCAGTATACTGGAATTACAGCAGGGAAGCTGGTAATCCTATCACTCGACACCACCTTTTAAATCACTAAAATCATTTCCCTAAGCAAAACACTTCTAGCAATTCCACTCCTGTGAAAGGCTGACTTTCTGAGAAAAGTCCTAGATCGTAGAAGGAACAAAGAAGGACAGAGGGAGCAAAAGAGAAAGTATAAAGATGGGAGAGAAGACAAGGGAGGGCATAACCTAAACTCATATGGAATCCTCACTATATAATCCAGGATTCTTCCAAAGCAACTGCATTAAAAATATATATTTAAAAAGCCAAAGCAAGGGGTTGGTCCCCATATTTTATATCAGAAGCCAATGGGAAAAGAAAAATTACTCCAGATATTTAAAACAGTGGCAATACAATGCAGGGAACTGATTCCTCAGGTATAGAATAGCTATGAAGCTGTACAGGAAAGACTGAGGGAACTTCAAGTGTAGTAACAGTAGAAAGCCACTACTACCTTTAAGCTACAGCAAGGGCCAACAAACTTTTTCAGTGAAGGGCCAAATAGTAGGTATTTTAGGATTTGTGCACCACATTTCTGTCACAACTTGTCAACCCTATCATTGTCAGCCACAGGCAACACACTGAAAAATAGAGCCTGGAGAGTTCAGCCCTGGCAATAAAAGAGAGCAACAAAGAGCAAAGAGTGGGAGTTTTCTCTCTCTAAAACAGTAACTTGCATTAAAGGCTTAGATAATAGGTCTATCTACACTGAGGATTATGTAAATACATGAAGAGAACTAGGTATCTGATTCAGGACGCGTCGAAAGATGTTTTCAATTCTCCTTTAAAAAATGCTAGTCAGAATAATAAACAGCCTTTTGGGATAAAATATAACTTATTTTTAAATATATTTCTATGCATTTAATATTAAAATCCAGGGTAGAAGAGTCAGGAAACCATTTAGAAGAGAGTCCAAAAAGGCTCCGCTATTCAGGAATCTTTTAGATGACATAAACTTAAACAAGTATGGGATTAAGGAGCAATTACCAAAATAAAGTTAAGTTTTTAAAAAAATAAAATGGAGTTGAAAAAGTCAATGATATAGATAATATAAAGCTTAAGATTGATGAAATTTTGGATATTTATAGATAAGTTATCTCTAAGCCAAATTTCTATTACAAATGTTTTAAAAATGTAATATGGAAATCCTATAAAAGGAGCTTATATATTTTTAAAATACCAAAAGATAGGCTGACCAGGGTAGTTTAGCCACTTTACAGTTTTAATCACTGTGTCTATAGATTTTCCATGTGATCATATACATAAGCCAAATTAGAACTTACCTCCTTCTTCTCTCCAAAACTGAAAATTCCAAGATGCAAAAATTCAACATAACAATGGAAATTCCTCCTCCCTATCTCTCAAATGATATCAAGAATATGTTCAATGAACACCATTCATCTAAGGTTTTATTAAACATATGTGCTAAGTCAGGACATATGCTAAGTCCCTGAGCCTAGGATACTGAAGTCAAAATTCTAGGAATCATTGTGATTATCGTGGAAAGAGATGGCGACAACTCATTGCTAAGGCACAACTCGGCTCAGTGCTAAGGCACAACTCATACTGCTATCTAACTTCCTCTGTTCCCTTCCTATTTTTGATATTTTTATGCAGGCCATCCACAGTTTTTCTATCCGTCTTCATTCCTTTGGCCATTCTTCCATAACCTCCCCTGTCCTCCCTAGACTCCAATATTCCCCAAGCTCACAATTTTTCTTCCTCGTCTTTATGTTCTCCCACAAACTGCCAGTGCTGTTCCACAGACCGAAGCTCCCTAACTAAAGATGGTTATTGATGTACAGTACAGTGTTTTAGTGCAGCAGCCAAATCAATAAAGGAGAAAATACTGCTTTGTCAGGTTTCACCAAAGCATTCTGGGAAAACTTTACTGCCTCAGATGGTTACAGAAACCCTTAAAATGGGAGATCAGAGCTGGGCTCCCTTCTGCAGTGAGAAATGATGCTCTTCTACCCTCTAGTGACTGCAAGGGAATAAGGCAAAAGTTGCAAGAATTTTTGAGAAAGCTTCACATTATTATTTATCACCTGTTAATCTTATTTTTAAGAATCTGAGACTTGGGAACCAAGTGAACTGGCAGGATAACCAAGCAAGTGCCTTATCACGTATTTTTTTTTAAGTTTTCAAAATGCAAAGGATATATTTTTAGGAAGTAAGAGTCAGAACTTTGCTTCTGTTGGGTTTCTAAAAACAAGGTTTGGAAAGTAAGGCTTTCTTCCTAAGTGGCTGGTGCTCTTCAGGTTAAAATTTTCTTGACCTCCCCCAGTATCTGTATGTATGTGTCCATCTATCCATCTTCTCTTTCTCTCCCATTATCTCTCTCTCTCTCTGTCTCTCTGTCTCTATAGTCTATTTTCTCTTTCTTTCCCAACCCCCTCTCTTATTTTCTTTCTCTCCTTCATACAGAGAGGAAGGAACTCCCATTTGCAATCTCATTTTAAAATGAAGTAAACAAACAAAAAAAAAGAAGTACAATGAGGCTAGAAATTTGCACATACACATATGTGTGCAAATATAGGCATACACAGACACTCAGACACACATATCACCACTACCACAATTCAGAAACTGAACTGAATAAATAGCCTAGAATCTTTCATCAGTTAATTGTAATTATTTTGTGTTGGTTAGTTCTCTTTATAAAGTATCAGAACTGCTAAATTATGAATAATTTTGCTGTCACACTAGTTTTAACATTTAGTTACTTAATTTACAAACCCTAAGGGGATTTTTAAATAACTTGATGAATTAATAATATATTTCTACTTGTAACGTATATATTTTTCACAATGGGACATCATGCAGAATTGCCTAAAAAGGCACTCACAATGTAACAAATCATCAGCGCTTTTTGCAAAATTCTTTAGAGAGACTCTTACAAAAAAGAAATAAATGGATTGTTCAGGAGATAGAAAATAGATTTATAAAATATATCTCATATTTCTTTCAATCTTAAATTGTCCCAGTAGGAGTGTTTCTGGGTTTCTTAAAGGACTAAATCTAATCATACTACACTCTAAATATTACAAGCTTAACGAAGTGTAACATTCTAATATGGCTGGCACATATAAAATGTCACCACTAAAATAACTGTAAGTTCAAACATCTGGTTATACCCTTATTAAAAGAAATTTTAAAAGGTAGATGGTTCCCTTTTCATTTGTAACAGCAGTAAGAGAAAAAGAAAGCTGCTACATCTAAAGGCTGTGAAATATAAATCATGTTTATATTTGTTTTTGCAGCAAAGATAAAGTTTTTCCCAAATGGGTTAAAGGAAAAAAAGCATACTTTTACCTTGCTGGCGCTTAGTCGCTTCCGATTTGACCAACGCTACGGATTATGTCCATTGAATGGTGAAAAATGGCAAAACAAAAGAGGGAGAAATAGAATCATTAACAATGTAATTATATTATTACGCCATTATATTAGACTGTGCAGATCACACTCAATAATTAAGAACCATGTTCTGACAGTAGAGAGAAAACACATTTGAGAAAAAAAATGGTTAGAAACTGAAAAATCAGAGTTACGTGGTTGTGTTGTATCACTTTATCACTGCATCCACTAAAAGAAAGTCAAGGACATATAATACTGTCTGATCCTTACAGGCATATAAATTTTGATAATTACCATAAAATACTAAAAAATGTCTCTACTTTTTAAACAAAGAAAAGCAGAGTTCTCCTATTTGAAATATTAAGAAATCCATGGACAATGTTAGTTCCTGTTTAGATTTCCATAGTTTTAGAATTAGGAAAAATAAGTTCATTTGCCTTCATTGATGAAATCCCATTATTCAAAATAATAGAGGAATATCTAGTCATTCCAACACAATTAAGACAGACAGGCTAATACAAACTGAGGAGGGAAGAAAAACTGTGGCTGGTTAACCAACTAATCGGTTGTTAAAACTTGGGATAAATTCTGGAGATCACAATTCAATTATGATGAATCTAATTGAGCAGACCACATTTGCTATTATGCTTAAGGCAAAAAAAAAACCTTTAGGTAAATGATCTGTCTACTTTGCCAATGTATCTTCCCAATAAATTGAAAAGAAAATAGTCTTCAGGGGAAATTCTCTTATATTTCAGTGATCGGAAACTAGAAACTTTGGCACAGAAATCATCTGTAAACAGTCTTCATTAAAAACAGTTCCCCAGTGAAATTTTTAATTCCCATGACATAAAGTTGTAAGTACTACAAGCTGGGTATGAAAATAATTTTTTATATATTTTTCCAACAATACTGACTCAAGCAAACCTCAAACATTAAGCACAGGCTGTTTGAGGCCCTTTGACATACTATAACTCATCTGATTGTTATGACAATCATAAAAGATAAACAAATGAGATGAGGACATTAATGTAAATGATCATTGCAGATACCATAAAACTTACTACAATATTATGAACTAACATGTATAAAGTATACCCCATGCCGACCATCATATTTCATCATCTTAATCTTCGCAACCCTGCAAAACAAAGCCTCTTTTTCTCCCCATCTCCCACAGGAGGAAATCGGGGCTGGGAGAGGTTAAGTAACTTTCTGAATTTGACCTAGTCACTTAACTTCTCGAAGCGAGAAAGCGATGGAGATGGACTTAAAACGCTACAGTCTGACATCAGAGCCTACAGTTCCAACCACAATCCTGTTTTGGCCAAGAAAAAGAAACAGACAGCAGATACAGCTGCCTTCCTGTCAGTGGTTTTCCTAAAAACTGCAGCAGGCTTGTATATCATCACATTCTTGGATATTCAGGGTAATTCATAGATATGTCATACATGTTAAGATTTCTGATCTTAGTTCTAAATAAACAGCAAAACAACGATGACAGAAAGAAAAAATGGGTACAAAAGTGAGAATTCAACCTGAAATCTTTCCACTAGATGTTAAATTTAAATAGAAATTTATAAACACATGATTCCCTGTCAAATAAACTGCTGGCCTCCAATTCTAAGTGTTACTGACTTCTATCAAAAATCCCAATATAAGTTTTTAATTGATTATTTTAACAGGAAAGCGGCAAACATTTTCTGATATCTACATAATATGTTTTGCAAGGTGAATAACCACATATGGCCCAGGGTGAATTATTACTGGCTCAGTTAGACTTTGATCAAATAAATAAACAAAAAAATAGAACTGCCAATCAAAACAAATGAGAGCAAGCAGGGTTTTCTATATGATGAAACCTCCATAAAATATATATAAAATAAATATATTGCATAGCATGCCTCTGTCAGACAAAGAACAAAGAAAGCAAAAAAGTGTATGAATGAGCAGATACACTCTCTGACAGACTGTTATAAACAGGAGTTGGGGCAGTCAGAAGAAAGGCGGGCTAAACTAAATAAAATGACCACTGGGGCTACTCCTTCGATTTGGAAAAGTTTTTCTTTGAGATGTTTTACAAAAACAAATCCAAGCTGCCCCCAATATTAATTGGTCTACAATTTGAAACACATTGAAATAGAAAGTCCGTTGCTTTAAAACTTTGCATTTTGGCAAAATTTGCATCTATTTTAAATGCCAATTTACAGTTAAACATAATCCAACGTATGAGAGAAAAATCACAGGCAGAGTCACATTTAGGAGTGTAGCTATTTCCATGACTAGCCAATTTTGCAATCCCCACTTAAATACAGAAGAAATGCTTAGAGCACACCAATCGGCAATTGCTAAGCCATGTGGCAAATGACAGTTATTTATATTGCATATTATTTTAATCTGGTGGTCCAGTCAGGTAACTGGTCACCCAGTGTATCTATTGAGTCTGAATACCATCATTCCCAGAACCACTGACAATACTGTCATGACCGAGAGGAAACTAAAGAAAATCCTTCTTTCATTATCTTGGATAGAAAAAAAAAAAGTTAATTTTCAGCATCAATTTTTAGACCTTTTTAACATCAAACTGTCACCTTTACCTAAGTCTCAGGTTTAAGCACTGCCACATTTTTTAAAAAGAGAAATACAGTTTTTTTTCTCAGCTATTGTAAATTCTCAAAAGTAAAGAATTTAAATTAAAAATCACAACTTTTTAGTTGATTCTCCAGCAACTGACACATCATTGTGCATTCTTCCTAAATACACAAAGCAGAAAAACACTTTTTAAATATCAGGATAAACACTTGGAAAGTTATCAAAACAACAACTAGAATAAAGGTACAGGTAGATACGAAAGCTTGTTACTTTTCTATTTAGGCTCTAAAACCCGTTGAAGAAGTTATTTAACTTGTATAGCCCATTGTAGTTATGATTTACAAAATGAGAAGTCTTAACCTTTTTTTCAAAATAGACAAAGATTACAGGCAGTCATGTAAACTACTTCTTTAAGCGATCTTCCCTGAGTTTATTAGTAAATCAGTCATGATTTTCATCATAAAAGTAAATTGTAACTAAAAGCAGAAGTGATGTCAAAATAAAGAATATTTAGAATAGTCTCATCATCAACTCCAATGCCTTAATTCAAAGACAATGATCTGAAGCCTAATTTATAAATAGGCTAGAATCATGCTGGAGTCGAAACCCGCTGAACTGTACTACATAGATCCCTTCTTCAACCAGGTATTTTAGTGGGCCTTAAAAATACCTTTCAAATCAGTTATAATCAATGATGTTTTTGCTCTCATTTTAATTATCAGAAATATAAGTTATAATTTTCAAACATAAAATAAAATCATGGCTTAAATTCACATATTGGCCCATAAGAACAGCATATCAGTTACATGGTGACATCCGATGCTTCATTTATGCTATAGACACTGGTTGGCATATGGGATAGATCAGAGAAAACTAAAATTTGTATCTTTCCCAAAGTACTCTTAATAAAAAACCTGGTACTTAAAATTAAAAGCAAAAAGAAATTGAAATGCTGCAAATGTATACTTGATTGCATTAAATATTACATAAAGTAGTAGTTAAATCTTGAGAATTGCTTTTCATAACTGAATAAAATCATCTAGTCCCTAAAAGTATTATAGAAGGACCCATTAACATTTAATGAAAATATACTTTGGTTGATGTATTTTAAAGCGAACAACAAACAACATACAAGTTTTAATAATAGCAGCACTACCATCCTTAATGGATACACTTTTCAGAGTTCCAAAGGGAAGATATACATAACCACAGATAGGTACTTTAATTCTTCATAAAATTATTTGTCTCTCTCCGGAGATAATAAAAAAAATGTCAGTCATCTGGTAGCCCAGTAAACCAAGAACAACTACAATGAAGAGTTTTAGAAAGAACAAAAGTGTTATACTTACATGTCTCTTGAAATCACCCTGTTTTACTACCAGGTTCATATTTAACACAATAACTCCCATGTCATCTTCTAAACTATTTGGATCTTCCAATTTTAAAATATGCTCAGTCGTTCTACAAGCAAAAAGCAATAACCAATGTTAGCACGTGCAAATAGTACTATCATCTTATAATGTATCCTCAGGAATCAGACAAAATGCTTCAAAAAGCACAAAATTCAGAGAAAATAGAACAATCACAAACAGGACAGAGGAATTTTCTGACATTGTCTAATTCAACAGTCAGTTAAACTGCCCCTTACCCTGACAAATAAACTTTAAACGTCTGTCTTAATTTTGTTGGGTTAATTAACATGTTTCAGCACATGAAAGTACAAAATCCAATACACATTTTAGAACACATTAAAGAATATTTTATGCTTAATATATTGGGGAGCTAAAAAGCAAAATGCAAAGAAGAGATGATGACAACTGTGATAACTTAACATGATTGTATTTATTCAGGTACTTTTGTCATTGGGTTTCAACAAATCCAATCCAATTTAATATTACTTAAGTTCACTCTAAAATTCACTAATAACCATTACAGTAAATATACAATACCTGTTAAGCTCAAGATCACTGAGCATTACAAAGGCAGAACCCATGAAATCAGATGTAGTTAAATCTCGGTCATATACCTACAAAGAGGACAGAAGCCAGTAAAACACAAGAATGTGGATAACCAACCAAGTTTATCAAATTATTAGCAAATAGAATACCCTGGTAATTTTTAATTCAATCTTTTAGATCAAAAAATAATCTGCACAGTCCAACTAAAGGGGAATTTCTCTAAGCCAAGAGAACAAAATTATTCGAACATGCCTGTTTTGTCTACCACCATTAAAGCAACAGGGGAAAATATTTTTAAGGCTATATTCATGTACATTAAAATGTTATACACAATGCACCACTCTCTGTAGTTTAAGCTGTCTCTAATTAAAATTAAGTATTTTCCACGGTGAGCAGGTCTGCCAATTAAATTGAAATTTGTTAAATAGTCTACAGCAATCTCATCCTGCATTCAACTCATGCAGTTTTATCCCAGATGTTAGAGCAATTGATGCTTACTACCGGTAACTTAAAGCTCTAGTAAATATAAAGTTATTCCTAATGAGAAAGACTTTAGTACTTGTTGCCACTGCACTCCTGGTAATAATTCTTCCACATTTGGTAAGTGTAAAGATAATCAATAAAGCTATTATTCTCACTCTGACTTTCTGTAGAGCAGCCTCACTGATCTGAGAGGAAATACATAGTTTTGACAAATGGTATAAAGATGTCCTTCCAAATTAATATTTTTAACCCAGTGCCTGAGAATAATAAAAGAATTAATTTTGCTAAGCTTACTTTTAAGAGAGTATTAAGGGTTACAGAGGAATAAATGTTTTCAGTAATAGAGCAGATTTGATAGTCCTCTTAATTACCTTCACACGTAGCTTTTGATTAAGGCTTTGTATTGGTAATATAACGATCTCATCCCAAACTGGGTTCAAGTTCTTATAGATGACTTTACTTTTGTACAGCGTCTTCCCATTCAACTTAAATTTCACATAGGGATCACTTGTGCCTTTAAAAGAAAAAGAGGGCGGACAAGTTTTAAAAATAGATGTAAAACCCTAGAATCTCCACTGAGCAAAGATTTCTTCCACACTCCCATGGCTCAAAGCATTCCACGGTGCACACCCAGGACAAATCCACCCCTGTGCAGAAATTAAAGGTCCCAGAGGTGGAGGGGAGAGAAAAATGAAACAACTTAGGGAAATGACACAGAGCTCCTCATGCTCTTTTGTTTTGCTTTGTTGCGGGTGTGTGACAAAACCTAAGGAACTATCCCCCCCCCAAAATCAAGAAACAAAATCCACAGCACCAGCCAGAGGTATCAGGAATCCTTGGGAGAGGGGCCACCCCTTCTGAGAACTGCAGGGTATCATGGAAAAGATAAAGAAACCTTCGGCAAAAGTTTGACCAGATGGTGGACTCAACAGAGCCCTGTACTTTAAAATATAATAATAATCAATCAATCAATCTCTGAAACCAGAGACTCAAAAGATGGAGCAATGGGACTAAGACCGAAACTGGGGGCATAGAAATTAAATTGACAGAGTTGCCATTCTCTGCTGGCTCCCTGCACCTGCAGGAAAGCAGCCAACATTGTTTCACCCAGGCCAGCTGAACTCCAAATCTGCTGGGACCTCAGCTGGCCACAGAGCTGACACCACTGACCTGCCGTCTCCTCCCAGGGAGCTTTGAAAACAGACGCCAAAGAGAATGAATAAAGTCCAAAGCAAAAGGAAGGGTCAGTGACTGACCTGTCTCCACACTTTTCAGATCAACTGAGAGAGAAAAAAAATGCCCGCAAACATAATATGTATCTGCAAGTATGTGTGTGCTACACGCTTGCATGTGTGCCCCTGTACTTGTGACATCTCCTGGTGCCTGCGATATATGGGCTCACTGATGCCTGGTGAAGGATGAATACAGAAGGCACAAATGAATGGGCAATCCACAAGTGAGCCAATGACGGCCAGCTGACAACGCTACAAAGAAAGTAAAATGCTAAGTTTGGGGGCGTTATAATAATTACGTGTGAAACACAGAACTATGAATAAGTGTACAAAGACCAACAATCTGTTCTGTGCGCTGCTATTTCCCAAGTGCCCGTTATAATAAGGCTTCAGAATATTTATTGCATGGCATTCCTGATATTAGGGTCAAACCATTACAATCGAACAATATTGTGTCAACACTCAATAAGACTGCTCCGTCATGAGCATTTATCATATCCTTACTACCCATCAACGGGAACCTCAAACTTCTTTTTCCTCTACTTCTTTTTCCATTTCTAGTTAGGTCCAGAATACCAAAAACTACTGAAAATGAAAATAACTGAAATGAAAAATTACTGAAAATCACATTTCCTATCCTAACTGAAAATAAAGCCAGCTCCTTATAAAATGAGTTAATATACCACTATTCAAAAGCCACGATAGAGTAACGAAGGCACACTTTGACAGATTCTCCTCCCGGTATTGCAAGGGTATTAATTTTTAAATAAAGAAAATAAGGGGGGACAAAAATACGTGCACATATATGAATCGCCCTCTCACATTTTCAGATTGGCTAGACAAGGGTAAATGCCAGCACTCTGTAGTTTAAGCCCGGACGCCCATCCACGCCCCACGGTAGGCAGCTGCTCTGAGAAGGATGTTAAAAATGAGCACTGAAGGCCATGGGGGAGCCAGCCGGCCACCCCTCCTCGGGAGAGACCGCCAGCAAGTCAGGCTTTAACCATCATTCTGATATATATATATATATATATAAAAAAGTGAGGGAAAACCGTAATAAAAAGAGGCCTTTAATTAAATGAAATTGCCACTCCGGGATCAGGCCTTCATGCTTGTCAGCATTCTCTCAAAATAAACATCTCAAAACCAGGCCTCGGCGGTGTCACTTTCTCACAGGCAAGGCACACTGGGTAATCCCCAGGCATCCTGACAGCTACATAATGTTCAAACTGTTTCACGGGTGAGTGGCGGCATTCGTGTGAAAGAAAATATTAATGTCTGGAATTAATAGAAAAAGGGACCGAGGTTTATAAAGCCGAACAAGGGAAGAGGGTGTCAAGTTAGTGCGACGTTAATTGTTAGGGAAACTCTGAGAAAGGGGGGAGCTCTCTGTGGTTGTCTCTCTGAGCCCAAGTGCTCCACTGTCAGAGAAGTTACATCTCAACTAGGCAAGTCCTGAAAGGGTCCGGCACCCGGGACGCAGCCCCCAGATTAGACGGATGACGAGATGACACCTGAATGGGTGGACTTGGGCCTTTTGCACGGGGAGCGTCCTAAACAATGAGGCTTTTTGGAATGAAGATGCATTTCTCCAGGAGGAGAGTCAAAGGAGGGGCTTGGAGCCCGGGACTCGGTCTGGGGGTGGCCTCCGTCCAAGGCCACCCCCCAACCCAACCCTGTGAGCCTCAGCAAGTCACCCAACCTCAAACTTAGGAAAATCAAGGGGTTCAAAATCCGTGACCTGGGTCTCCCTCTCCATTCGAAGTATACCGTGGCTGCATATGGAGAGAGAAACTCTATATAGAGAGAGAAAGTCATAACCTTTCCTGGTCCTCCCAGAAAGTTCCACTTTACACTCCTAATACCAGTGAGACAGTCCTTCATTCTGTCCGTGCTGGTGGATGGCAGGTGTGGTGGACTCTCCCTTGGAGCCGCCCCTGTCCAGCATGTGAACTTGCCACAGATAAAGCCTGGTCATTTCACGCATGGCCCTGCGAGGATGCACAGGGAAACCAATACGACCATGCATGGCCCTGCAAGGATGCACAGGGAAACCAACGCTAGATGCTGGTCTTTTGCATCTGGAGGGGCAGCACACACTAAAATATGACAGCACGTCCAACAGGTAAGTGTCAAAATAGAACTGGACTTGAGGGTCGTGGGGGTCCACGGGTGGCAGAGGTCAGTTGTAGCTGAGGTGTCAGTGGGGGGTGAAATATGGGAGATGGGAGTTGTACTTTGGCTGGGTCTGACCAAGCAGAGAAGGGGTGAAGTCATCCAGCTTGAGGAATTGGCACCAAGAGATGGGTGGAGAAGGGAAGGCAAGAAGGAGACAAAAAATTATTAAATTTGTGTAGTGCAAAGTTAAGCATTTCAACTCATCCAGAAATTAAGAGAGAAAACTATGATGAGAAATATAGTTTCAAAGGCAGGTTTGAACCAGAGGAGAAAGTGCCTTATAACAAAATAAGGAGTTTGATTTTTATTCTGTAAAATACACAGTGTTTTTGTTTGCTTTTTTCCCTTTCTTCTTTATTTCTTTGAAACATAAGTAATACATGCACACAACTCTGAATTTTAAAAGTCTGAAACGAAAAGTAAATTCTCCATCCTCTTACCCTTTCCTCATTCCTGCCCCTCTAATGTACCCACTATAAAGTGTCTTGGGTACTCTTACAGGAATAAAAGAATTGTTTTTTAACAAGCATGGAATCACTTTACATGCACTGGGCTGCACGTTTTCAGATTTAATGTAGTTTGGATCTCTGCTCATATCAGCCATACAGATCTACCAGGTTTTCTTCAAGGGCGTCCATTTTTGTCTTGATGTATTATTGTTTAGCTGCTTGCCAAATAAAGGACATTTACATCATTTCTGATATTTTAGTAATGCAAACAACACTGCAGCAAGCAACCTTGTTATGATCATCTTGAAGTTCTTAAGGGATTATATTCAAATGAGAATTTTTAATATTGGAACTGCTGCTTTTGACAGAAATTGTCAAATTGTCCTTCAAAAAGTTTATCAAATTTAGACTACCACCAGGAGTATATGATGGTATTTGTTTCTTTGCATACTCACTAACATTGGACGGTATAAACCTTTATTTGAAACTAATAGCAAGAGAAAAAAAATGGCATCTTCATTTTTATCTATCTTTGGCATTTTCAGTAAAGCTTAGCATCTTTCATATCTTAATGACCTATATACTCCTTTGTCAGTGAAATTCTTGTTCATATCACTTGCACATTTTTCTGCAGGCTCACAGTGTGTCTTTTACTTACAATCTTTAATTATGGAAAATAGCCATTGACTATAAATCTTGGCATAATTTGTTTAGACATGTTATTTTTTGCAATCAGTTGTTTTCATTTTTATTTAGTCAACTTTCACCAACAATTTATTTATGGCTCTTTAGTTTAGCATCCTACTTAGAAGAAATATTTTCACCAAAAGATTTTAAATTAATTCAGCCATGTTTTTAACCACTTTTCTTCTCTCATTTTTAACACCTAAGCCTTTGGTCCATCTGGAATTATTTTAGTTTGAGGAGGGAAGGAAATTCAGGTCCACTTATGAGCAGGAGAGTAAAATGATCAGAGCTAAGCTTCAGAAATATAAATCTGACAGCAGCTTATAATTTAGAATGAAGAAGAAAAAGGCTGCCGCAAAGAAACCTAGTGGCTGAGACATATAGCACCCAAGAGCTGAGGACTGGAAAGGAAGCTGCAGCCAGACCATAAAAAAGTACCAAGGCAGGATTCACACCGTGTAATCCATGGGGCACAATCTCAGAGAGAGGCTCCATGGACTGAAAGGGTTATTTCATCAAAACTACTGAGAAAAGCTGCTATTTTCTCCCTTAGAACTGCACAACAGAGAGTGGAATATTAAACATGGTTACAAACTGCAGCAAACAACAATAAAAAACAGTTTAAACCCTTTTGGTTCTGTATTTCATTCAATTATTTAAATACATAAATTATCTTACTTGGATTCCTCTAAACGTCATAGGAAATGTCCTCCAAATTCAAGGTCCTGGAAGGTACCACTTATGCTGAGAGGCATCTAATATGCATGCTGGGTATATTATAAATATGTGAAGAGTGAATGAATAAGCTATGAAGTAATTCTTGATTATTTAATTCTTACTTACTATGAAGTAAGGACACAGGTGGAATAAAATCCCAGGCCTTCCTTTCAGTATAACCCTGGACAACTTCCTCAATTTCCTCATGTCTTAGGTTCCTCAACAGTAAGATGGGAAAGTATCAACCTCACAGGATGGGCTGAGAACTAAATGAGTCATCATACTTTAATGAAACTGACACCAGCCCTTTACTGAGAATGCTCCATAGTAAGCGCCCAATAAATAGCCGCTACTGTTGTTCGTATTATTGCAAAAGTTGAAAGAGGGAGAACACATAACAACTAATACAGCTCTACAAAATGTTCATTTACTTCATTTTTAACTGTCCAAGATGACATGTTTTACTAATTTGTCTCTATAATATCTCTTCTATTGAGACTTCTAAACATATGAAATATATTGATATCACCTCTTTTCACAAGTTGGGTAGAAAATCCCTTATCTTGTTCCCCTTTTCACAGGGATTCCATGTAGCCTGGGAAATATTCCCTAAAACAGCCTGAGCTGTCTTGGAAGGAAAGGGCTGTACAAAATCTAAAACCCCAACACCACACGTAAGTAGTGGCTGCTCCCCAATCCATGTTCTAAAGGTTATTCAGTGATGACTTCGGAGCTCTTTGCAGATATATAATCATCTGAAAATAACGGGCAGCTCTGGCAAAAAGACACCTGGCAATGCAAATCCATCATCGGTACACAAGGACCAAGAATTAGAAAATTTGAGGATTTTGTTCTTTTGGCATTCCACTTACCAACAT
Organism: Myrmecophaga tridactyla; assembly: GCA_004026745.1. Lineage (NCBI taxonomy): Eukaryota > Metazoa > Chordata > Mammalia > Pilosa > Myrmecophagidae > Myrmecophaga > Myrmecophaga tridactyla. The sequence goes on along the minus strand of PVIY010005143.1, from coordinate 16,714 downwards.
TAGGAGCTGTTACCACATTGAGAGTGTTACAGAAAAAAACTGGTTGGTATCAAAAGCAGAAGTGGTAAATAGAAACAGACAATACATGTAAGTGGCTCAAACTATTCCAAGAAGTAAATCAAATCAAATAAACCTCTACTGAAGCTCTAATTATAAATTACTTTTTTATGATATTTCTGATATAAGTAATTCATGGCCATGGTACAAAAAAGCAGAAATCCAAGACACACTTAAAGAAAAAGAAAATGTTTCTACATTGATGTGTACTTAGCTTTTACATACACATGATTTTCAACAAAAAGAAATCACCTTCTACAAAGACTGCTTTCTTCAGTCAAAAACTCATAAGCCCATAAATATATTTCTACAATATTAGCTTAATGGTCATTTATGTTTGTATATGTATACATAGGAAAACCTATGAAATATTAAACAAGAATTCCTAATTTGAACTAAAAATTCACTGTGTTGAATACGAAGTGTTATTTGAAGGCAAAATCTACTTATTCGTTCTCAGCAGAGCCCATTTGTCAAGTTATAAATTTTAGCCATGCAATTCCTTAAAAAGAAAGGCCTTCTTAAGTTAGAAAAATCTTCTAATTAGATGTATTTCTCAAAGTAATTGTTTGTGCTGAAAAGAAATTATCTTTGTATTCCTTGCACTAAGTTCTCATTTTGTAATATCTGATAACTTTCACTTTAAGACCTTTAGGATTCAGATTCAAGTCAACAATTATTTACCAAATCTTTACGGAAACTGAGCTACATGTAGATGAACTCATACTGCATAAACAGTATTTTGGAACCACGTAAAAAGTATAAATTTGACTTTTATTTAATCTGCTGGGTAAGAGTAATAAGTGACTATTAGTCCTATTTACACACACACGTTCAGAATCTTCTGAATATATACACATATTTCCAATATTTTCTATTTTCTTCTTGCCTGTAAATGCTTTGAAACCTGGGCTGCTTATATAAGGAATCCAGAGACTCAAGTTCAGACTTTCTTTGAGGCTGGCTAAATTTTCAGAGAAAAAGCTAGTGAAGAGTTTTGAACAGTTGCTGCTGCCCTCTAGCAGTAAAGCTGAAATTTCCAGAAAATAGTATCCACATGCTGCACACTTAACCTGCTTCTTCTGAAACTGCAATGAACATGATAGAAATTTAGAGGGCAATTTTCCTCAGGCAAGTGAGAAAAGAAACTAATTTTCCTCTGTAGAACAAAACTTATATTACTTAAGAAGACAATGATGGTTTCAAGTCTAGCAGAATTCCAAGCCAGATTTTACCCACTAAGATTAAGTGAAGGGAAGATGCATACCCCCAGGTTTGCCCTGGTCCATCTTTTCACTGTCAACCATGAAGAACCATTTCCTCCCTGAGCTCCTACAGGTCTTGCTATCCAGATTTTGTCATCTAGTACAACCTGGCAGAACAACTCCTGAACCTTCCTCATGAGTATTAGACTGCCCTCCACTCCAAGAACCCCCTAAGGGAGTCCGCCATGTGCAATGCACCACGGGCACCTTGACCAAAGCCTGCCGTGGGCTGGTGCTGCCATGTAATGGCCCTAGGCAGTTGGCCAAATCCCATTCTACCAAAAGAATTGCCAGTGACCAATTCAGCTAAAGGACAATTGAGAGTGGAATCAGTGATCTGAAATTGTCCATTTTACCAAACCTTGACTCTTTTAACTATTTATAAAGTTTACACAGACCAGAATGGAATGAATAATGGGCATGAGAGAGCTTGGGACACTAGTTACTCCTGGGGGGCCTTCAGTCTCTGCCCCTGCCTGCGCCCTCCCAACACTTCCTCTGGGTCCTCTCCCTAACCACCCCCCAACCTCAGCCCCCTCAGCACCACCTCCCAGACTCTTCACTCTCCCCCTCCCTCAGCCTCCTCCTCACCTGCCTCTCTCCCCTCCGAACTCTTCCCTTTTCTTTCCTCAGTCTCCTTTTTTGGCTCTGAAACCTGAGTTATGCCATATTCAAACTTTTCTATCATTTTCTATTTTCACCTGAGACAAATTAAATATTGTTTAAAATGCTGTTATTGTTTTGTCTTTATAACCAGTCAACTACTGTGACCCAGAGACCTTTGAAAGCTACTTCTTAAAAGTTTATAAACTTTATAAATAGATGAAAGAAAAACATTGTCCAAAGTTGATGAATTTCTGTCATTACAGCACATTGGTCATTTGGTGAATAGATTATTGGACAAGTTGGCTTTGGAGAAATGACCATTAAGAAAATATTCCTGCTTCTCTCTCCTGGATCAAGTGATCAGAAGCACATAGGGCTGTGGCCTTCTGTTTAGAGACCCTATGCACAGCTGCCCTTGGAATGTCAAAAAGGGAGGGACCCAGGGAAAAGGCAGAAAACGTGAGCATAGTGAGGCAGGGACTTGAATGCAGACATAAAAAGAGACTAAAAATGGATAGAAAAAAAGAGATGGACATAAGAAAGGAGTAAAGAGTCAAATATAGCCAATGAGAATCGCTGCATGGAGTTTTTCTAAAGGGTAAAATGCACTAAAATATGCAAACGTCAGCTCTCTGGGTTTTGGTTATCCAATTGCCAACACACATAATTATTAATACCCTAAAATTCTCCTTCCTATTAAAAAAATCCCCTGCCAAAACTATTAATTAACTAAGTATGAATCTAAATCTAAAGAAAACGGGCACCGGCTTTCATGAAAAAGAGAGAACATGGCTTACATTAAAGTAATCACATTGGCAATATGCATTACCTAATTTAACCTTACAAACTCTAAGGGGTAAATCCTCTTCACATCGCCATTATTACAGATGAGAAAAATTAGTGAGATCCCAGAACCTGGTCTCAGACCCATGTCCATCCCATTCTAAAGCCTTCGCTTCTGGAGCAATTTAAAATGTGACCCCAAAATTCATCATACACATCTCATCAAGAAGTAGTGTGTCTGCTCCCCTTTCCTTGACTCTAGGTCCCTGATTCAATTAATACAGTATTGTGGGAACAACACTGTGTTCTTTCTAAGACTGCATCACCAAAGTGATATGCTTCTCCTGGCCTGCCGGAGCACCCATGGTCAGTGCTCAGAGCTGCCATGCAAGAAGTGCGATCACTAGGGGGTCACCAAGCTATGAGGAAGCCAGGCTGCATAGAGACGCCTCCTATGGGGCAGACCCAGCCTTCCAGTTTTCTGGGCTCAATCACCCAAAAACAGGGTAGGAGCCTTCAAGCTTTCAGATGTTCAGTCCCCAATAGTCGAGTCAACCCAACTTTCCAATCTTCCCAGCTGAGGAGCAAAGACATTGCAGAGCAAAGACAAACTGTTTCCACAGTGCTCTGTCTGAATGCTCCCAGAGCTTGTGAACAGGTGCTGGTTCCAAGTCACTAAGTTTTAAGTTAATTGTTAGATGGTGACAGAATCAATACCTTCTCCACTGATTCAAATTCAGCATGCTGTGATGGTTGAAAGGTGATGGTGTGATAGAATTAATGGTAAAACACTCTACCTGAACTCAAACGTAAGACACAGGACAGTCACAGACATGTGGAAGCACATAGGAACACATAAATACACATACCACACACACAGAGCATACCATTTCAACATCTCTAACAATGAAACAAAGTAAGTAAAAACAACTGCTGTAAACAGCATAAACATAGCGCACATTTATTGTCATAGAAATGAAGAGCTGATGAAAGTATCTGTTGTAGAGAAGTCCTGTTCAACCAAATAGAAAAAGGATGCCCAATTAACCTGAAGCCAGTGATCTCAGGTTGGGTGTAAGGCAATTTCTTACTTGCGGTGGACATAAGAAATGGCCTTGTTTTGTTACTGGATAATTCATGGGAATTGAGATGGGATCTAACTGAAAGAACAAGTAAACAAGCCCCAAGGCATTCTTATCAATCAATGAGGAGACACAATGTCTCAAAACAAAACAACAAAAATAACCAAAATCCACAGAGAGAGCTGAGTTGTAGGGATACTCTAAAGATTATGGACAAACATGCCCATTTACATTGGATATTCTGTATCAAATGACAAAGGAATTAATGGAAACAGATTTTAAAAGTCAGCTCCACTCACTTGCTGTGGGACCTTGACAAGCTAACCAAACTCAGCCAGAAGGGGAAAACTCCTACACGCCTTACAGGACGCATGTTTGCATCCTTGAAAGTTTCAAGTTTTCTCTTCAGTGGCAGCCTCCCTGATTCACTCGTCCAGGCGAGATTTTGTAGCTCCCACAAAAACGTGCTAATGACACGTGCCATCTGGTGTTCAGAGAAGGAACTCCAATAAGGAGCTAACCCAAAATTGTGCAAAATAAAAGTACAGCTTATGATTTTTAACTACAATAAATCTATACAGTGGTTCTGCCACCTGAACAAAAGAATATGTCAGTGGAATCAAAAAGAAATCCTAGGAGCAGCTCTAATAAGTACTACATTGTAATATATAACTAAAAAGTGGTGTTCACATCATCAGAGGAAGGAATATTTAGCCCTAATTAATTAGTCACTGAATAAAAAGTAAGGCAAAGTTTGCAATCCATGCCAGAAAGCAAAATAAACTCAAGACAGATCAAAGACATAAATGAAAAATGTAAAACCAGACAGAAAAGAGAATAAATCTAGGTTAATATGTATTCCTCTCAGGAGACAAAAGGTCTTTTTTCAGGCACAAAAACAAAGAAAGAAACTCCCCAGGACATGATTATAAGACTTTAAAATATGTTTGCAACAAAAACTTTACATGCAAAATTAAAAGGCAAATGACAAATTAGAAAAATTAATGTGAACAAAAGAGAAGCCCAAGCCACAACAATGCAACTGGGTAGACTCAGAAGAAAAGCAAATATCCCATAGCCAAATATCCTCAGAGGTCTAAACTGATTAATGCAAATACAAATGAAAGAAAAATTAAGGTAGTACTTTTCCTCTATCAAATTAACAACATATTTTCCTCACACTGTAGGAGAATGGGAAAGTGGATCCCTTACACACTTGTGCAAAACAGAGGAGTCTTTATCAAGAGTGAACTGGCTGTTCCACAATAGGAAATTTGAAGGGCTCAGATGATGTGACAGAAAAATATCATTTTAATTCAATAAAATTAATTCCAAAGAAAATTGCATGCCCAGATTTGGGTACAAGAACATTAGTACAGCTTACAACCAATAATGAAAAATTTGGAAGAACCTAAATATGGAGCACTGGGTTAAACAAAGTATGATGCACCACTGAGCTTCTCAAAATAAAATTTGAGTAATATAGAAAAATATGTTTTGGGGAAAAAAATAATGAAACAATTTGCAATGAAATCCTGTTTTAATTTAGAAAGAACAGAATACAAGAAAAGTCAGATCAATGCAGCATATTCAGTTCAAAATTCGGGTTGGCAGTGAGCTAGTGGTGTGCCTTCCTTATCCACCTCGATTTTCCCATATAGTGTTGAAAGCCACTTTTCGGGACAAATTTAACTTGAAAATAAAACCATTAGCCCACAGTAGAGTTCTTATTCAAACAATACACCTTTAAAAATAGTTTCTCTTTCATTTCTGCTGTCGCCATCAGAAAATAGGAACTGGCCTTAGACAAACTTCTATAAGCCACTATCACTTGCTAGCCCCAGGGGTATAAAAAAAAATCTACCTCAAAAAAGAGCAGAAAGCAGAAGTTACAAGAAGGTGCAAAAAAAATATGAAGAAGCTGGGAAGAAGTCATTTTAAAACTTACAGGACTGTCATGAAGTCATTCGCTTTCCCACAGAGAAACCACAAATACAGAACACGAATGAAAATAATTATAACAAGACCCGGCATCAATAATATTAGCTAACAGTTATTGTTTATTTTTCCAGGCCTCGTTTCAAGCAACCTACACACACACACACACACACACACACACACACACACACACACACACATGGATAAACCTCATTTTAACTGGTATCAAGCTAGTATTCAACCTCAGTGGGTCTTTGGCAGGGTCCATGACTCTTACCTCCTGGGCGGAGGAGCCTCAACATTTCCCCATCCTGGCACAAAAAGAAGATGGTAATTACTGTCAGGCCCCATCAGGGTGAAAGGAAGGGGCTGCTTAGGGGCTGGCACAAACCCAGGAGGGGCCCTGGTGGCTGAGGGGTTGATAACTCAGTACACCCAATGCACAGACCACCTGTTGAGAAGCTCTACGTGGCTCCTCAGCCCGAAGCAGAGTCCTAGAAGCACCCCACCTGTCCCTCAGGTTCAGCTGCCACAGAAATGTTACTCTCCAGGAATAATCCCAGATGATCTTTTCCTTTTTAAAAAAAAAAAATCGTACAATCATAAAAATTCTATAATCATAAAAATTCGCCTACTAAACAGAAAATGCAAAGCAGGACTTGAACTCAGGGTGGACTGAAATTGAAACACCTGGGAATTCACTACATGCCCATCGCACGGCAGACCACACATGTGGGATATCTTCAAGTCTTTCCTCTAAATGATTCCTTTCAATGGGAAAAGGATGTATCTGATCCATTCTTCCTGTAATCTGCACATGGAGCTGTCCCTGCTCTAAACACAAACGTCAAATATCTACCTGTAATTGGGAATGTGCAGTGTCCTGGATGAATGGGTCCTGTATCGTCATCAGCTAAAACTCACATCGAAAAGAAATCCGTCCACCCTCAGGTCTAACCTAGAGCTGAAGTACTTGTGAACGTCTTTCTTGACGTCCCTTCCTCCCTTGCAGTGCTTCAAAGTGGCCACCAGAGGGCATCAATAACATAGTATTTTTTTCCATCCACAACCAGGGAACTGCTAGACCTGCCTTAATTTCAAGAGCAAAAGAGTCTTAACGCAAAGGATTGTTGTTTTCCAGGAATGGATCTATGGCTCTAGGACCTAGGGGGTTTTAACCTGAGCATTTTTCCCAGGACAAGCAAGTGTCCTGTTGTTTGACCTATGGTCAAACCAACCCTAGAAAGCAAGGCTCCTGGCCTGTACGCTACCAGCCCTGATGCCAAAGTATACTTTTCGCCGCATTCCCTTCCATGGGAAATTGAGCCTGGGTTCAATTTCTCCTATACACCAGCCAAATTATGAAGGAGCTGGAGCTAAAATCAATAGGGCATATCATATTCCTTCTTCTTTATCAATCTCAAAATGTCAGACAGCCAAATGCTACTAGACAATGTCTCAGATCAGGAACTTAAAAGAGGACATAAGTCTTGTTCAAGCAAAAACAATACATCCTGCAGAAACTGAAAAAAAATCAGAAGCAGATGGAGAATAGAAAGGAGTAAAAGGAAGAGGTTAGGATGCGAGGAAAAGGGGAGTAGAAAGGCGGGCCAAGGAAAAAAAGATGAAAGAAGAGAGGAGGGGCGGGTTAGAGAGGGACAAACAGCAAACCACAGACAATGACTGAGAGGGGGCCGGGTTGGGGGGGGGATGGCCATGATTTTCCTCATGTAAAAGAAGGTGGAGCCAAGCCAACGCCTAGGCATTTTAAAGCGTTCAATCAGAATGCTCATGCTTAGAGCCCACTCTAGAAACCAAAGTTGCCAAACAAAAAAAAAGGGGGGGGTTGCTTAATGTAGAGCTGCGCTCCCCAATACTGGATCCATTCTAGTAATGGCTGAAGGGTCACATACCAGAGATTCTAGGGGGATTCTTGAAGGAACAGCAATATGACCTGTAAGGAGGACTCTTCTAAATGTGGGTGCACTTCTAGTGCCACCTACCTAAAACCTCTCAGCCTCCCACGATGCCCCGTGTATGCCAGGAAGTTGTTACCAGCACCCACCAACTTCGGTGCTTTAGAATGATCTGCAACATTTGCCAAGAAAAATAAGCTGAAAGAAAATATATGTACTGTACAGAGGGTAGGGAGGTTGACAAGTAAAGACATCAGAGGACCTGGGTGGAACCACCCAGCACTCATGCTTTCCTGTACCCAATGTCTTTGCCAAACCTACCCATTCTCCTGAAGCTCGAGCTCCTGACTCCATCCAGAGGATGTTTAGCAACTTGGAGGTTTAGTAAACTTTAGCCCAGAAAGATCTCTAAATCCCACCTTGATAGTATACTGAACAAACCAGCTCTGCTTGAACTAGGGGAATGCGGGGTTTAGACAAAGCGTTCCAGAGCACTTTATGCTAAGAACTTCCATCTTCCAGCCCTTGGCTGAGGTTCTGTTAACAGTCATGGAGCTCCAGCTTCTCCATTTATTTCCAAATCTCAATCACAAGCCTCAAAAGCTCCTTTAATGCCCTTTCTTGAGGTTTGTTAGCACTATATTTTTCTGAAAGAGATTTCATGAATTTTTACTTCACCAGCCAGTGAAAATCTTGGGAAGTAAGAACCAATTGCCTGATTTTTCTGCATTATTTTAAGTTATTTCACCTAGATGTTTACTAGAGACTTCAGTTGAAAGCACGTGCTTCAAAACTTGGTCAATTCCTACTTAGATTACGTCTTTCATATTCTAAATAAAAGGTTTTCACTTTGCTATTCTCAAAAGCAGTTTCTGAGAGCCAAAGTTCAAAATCAGATCATACTATTTTAGATCAGAGGTCAGCAAATTTGGGTTGGGGTTTAAATCCAGCCCCCCACCTGTTTTTATAAATAAAGTGTATGGACACGGCCACTCTTTGTCTTTGTGTTATCTATACCTTGCTACAAGGACAGAAGTGCTGGTAGAGTTGAGAAGTTGTCACTAAGCGCATCAGGCTCATAAACCCTGAAATATTTACTAGCTGGTCCTTTACAGAAAAACTCACCAAGCCCCATTCTAGACAGAAAGTTATATGGACCGTTGTGATTATAAAACAACTCAGAGAAAATGCTGAGCTCCTTCCTTAGAGAATGACCAATCGAAATTGACTCTTTTCATCAAAATTCAGAAACAAGACCTTGTAAGGGACTTCAAGGTCATGGAGGGTGTGACACGTCCTGATGATACCATCAAGAAGACCCTGCCATAATTGAAAAACAACATTTGATCAATTTGATCAATTGAACTGTAGAGTTAAAAATTACGCATATAATTATTTATGAAGTAAATGAAATTGAAACAAACACCTATGCTGAAAATGGTGCATACAGAGAGGGAAGGGCTAATGAAAAATTCCACAAATAGGGACCAGGTGTCCAAGCTCACTGCTGGGAGATGTGGAACACAAGAAAGAGCACTGCACTGGGAGTCTGGAACAGGGGTTGTTTGAATTATTATTCATTAATAATTATATTAACAAATGATCATTTATTGGCTCTTTTCTAGATGTAAGGCATAGTGCCACACACGCATTTTAAAAAGAGTCTTAACATCATGCCCATTTTTACAGAAGTGTAATTTAAATTTAAGCAAGATTCAGTAAATTGTTAAGTTGAAAAGTAAAACACAGTGCTGAAATCCTCTCCTTGCTCCGTTCATTCCCCCAGTCTACTCTGAGTCCTGCCTCAATGACTGGCTCCTTTTGTGGTCTTTATCAAATCATTTACTCTCTGTACTTCAGCTCCTGAATTAAAGCTTCTGTTAAACTGGTAGATGGACCAGGCTGATCTGAAAGATATCCAACAGCTCTAAAGTCATGCAAATTCTTTTTTTTCTGAATCCCAGTAGATTCAGTCTGATGACCATTTCAGTGGAGAGACATATTCCATGTTTACTGAGCAAGGGAGTCAATGAACCCTTTGCCCTTCTGATAAGATGATTTCCCATTCGCAATAGCCCTCAATACTCCTTGCTCCTTTTATTTAAGCCGAGCATTTACTCTGGATTTCTTCAACAAAGAAGTCAAATTTATTAAAAACATTTTCGATGCACAAGTCACCAGGAGATCACAGAAGGGCATGCAAAGATAATATATATATATATTCTTCCAGGTAGTAACAGTGCTAATAACTTGATAGAGAGGATCAGTTATTTACCTAAATAAGGATAAGATGTGTTTTATAGAGGTAAAAAAAAAAAAATGCCTACTCTTGAGATGATAGGAAGTTTCTGCCTGTGAAAAACATAGGAGACAACAAGGAGAAGTGAATTTAAAGAGACCTTGAGGGAAATTTTGTAATGCAATATTCAGCTATTGAACTCACAGGCACAGAATTGGAGATCGTGTTCTAGAATGAATGCTGCAGATAATTCAGAAGTTCTTTACACTTAGTACTTTGGCATAACACAGTTTTCTATGCCTAATTATGTTAATTGAGCTAATGCCAAATTAAATAATGTTTAGAGACTACAAATGAAATAAAAGCTTGAGACCAATATTGGACAGCAAATAGCTAGCAAGGTTAAACACCAGGAAAACAAAACATTGAAATTCTACCTACCAGAAAAAGGCATATGTTTCTTCTCCTGTGCCAACACCTATTTGTACATTGTGGTTGCTGAAAGCAACATTTCTCAAAGTGTGGTCCCTGGACCAGCAGTCTCACATCACCTGGGAACTTATTTAGAAATGTACTTTCTTGGGCCCCATCCCAGACATATCCAGTCAGAATCTCTGGGCATAGGAATCAGAAATCTGTGTTTCAATAAGTCTTCCAGGTTGTTTTGAAGCTACTCAAGTTGGAGAAGTATTGGCCCAAAAGGTCATGGCAGAGAGAATTCTGCCCTGGGAAGGGCTCCATAGAATATAACACTTGCCTATATAAGTAATGTCAGCCCCAGACAAAGGAGGCAGGGGCGCACCATGTGACAAGAAGCAAGATCCCAGGGCGGCTGCCGTGGCTCAGCAGGCAGAGCTCCGACCTGCTGTGCTGGAGGTCTGGAGTTTGATCCCTGGTGCCTCCTGCCCATATGCAAATTAAAAAAAAAAGAAGCACGATCCCTGCTTAAAACAAGAGTGGAGTTTGATGTGCTCCCTTCCCTTGAAGAGAAGGCTCTTGAACATACTCTGGTCTTTATATTAATACTTCTGATAGGCAATCAGAAATCAACATAATTACCATATAGGAAGGCACACTGCACCTCAAAGTGTAAGGGAAAAAAAAAACTTGCTAGGAGTGAGCTCTATTTTTAACCGATAGTGATTAATCTTCCCCCAAATAAAAGACAACCTGTAGGAACAATGGCTACTGGCTCCAAAAGGAACAAGTTCTGGAACAGCAAGATTTATTACCTAGATTCCTTATTATTTATTCCTACTTGGATTATATTAGTTATCATAAGGTTTATACAAGATGAAAGTCTATTTCTTTCATGATGTTTTGACTTTGATGAAGCAATGCACTTAGAGGTGACAAGTGTCAGGACTGGAGCACAAATGAGAATCTGTCTCTGGTCATCCAGCAGCAGGGTAAGGAGACAGCGCACGTGATCCTTGCTGTTTCATTCATCCCCAGGTACGGGCAGCATCTCCTTCATCATCCACAAACTCTACTGATGACCCACCAGGAATTTACTTAAACTGGTTAACATGACCAGCCACCGGTGGTTTGGCCAGATAACTCACATCAACAGGGAAAGAAGCCAGAAAAGATGGGAGTCACCGGAAAAAGGGCAGCTGGCATTTGAGGAAGTCCTGGGCCCGTGCACACTCCTAAAGTTACACAATATGGGAAATTATGAAACTGTAAAGCCGGAAATGATCCTTTAAAGCTTTAGAACACTTTCTTCCTAGTAAAGTTAAATATACTCTCTCCAGGACACTCTTGTCTTCTCCAGATAAGCTGTCCCAAAATAAGTATTAGAGTGATCGATCATTATTTGACAGAAACAACTGCTGGACGCCATGCAGGTTAAGAGCAAGAGTTAGGCTATATATTAGGAAATGAAACGGTATTTTTGTTTAGGAAAAAAAGAGTGAACATACTTTATGCAGAGCTGGAAGTCAGTAATCAGGTGAGATCAGATAGATGAAGGATTCCAAAGCCCAAATCATGGCAGCAGAGTCACTGTGAAAAGGTTTCAGGAGTGGATATGAGAGCAATGAGAGGTTGGGCAGCAGGAGAGCCAGGGGTGGTCCAAGATGGGAGACGGCAGGGGAAGCAGAAGGCCAGGGCAGCAATCAGGGTGGCTGGTTAGCACAGCAGCTGTGCAGCAGCTAGATGGACCACCAAAAGCACTTGACAGCAAGCTACAAAGAGAGCTTGGGCAGTCAGCCAGGAAGAAGGGCTGTAAGTGACAGGTGGTAACCAAGCACTGGTGATAAGCAGGAGGAGTGGGAAGAGCTCATCTTGATCTACTGGCTCACCCTGCCCAGCCGCATGACTGAGCCCTCCCCATCATCACAGAGGGCAGGTCACAGTAAACAAAGGTAGCGTTCATAGATGGTAAAACAGGGACACGTGGGTAAAAAGATGAACACACCTCTTCAGAGTATCAAACATGCAAAGGAAACTAATGCTGTATGGAAAAGGCCCCAAATGCAATAAACATATCCAAAAGACAAAGCGCAAGACAGAGATTTTTAAATGTGCAACTAATCTTCTCAAGAAAAGAGATGGTATCATCCCATTTAGTAAATAAAAATAGGCTATTAAGAAATGAAAATGACAACACTAATGACAACTTGATGAAGGAATTGAATAGGAAGGACAATGGTAACAGGTGACAAAGCAAATGAATAAGCTTCAAGCTGAGGAAATTTTTCTGAAAGGAAAATACATTGTAAAAAGAAAGAAAAAGCTAAGTGACATAGAAGACAGATCAATGGTTAAAAGGCCCTTTGTTCTTTTAGTAGGTGTTTCAAACAGAGAATAGGAGAAACTGTTTAAGATTGAAGAGAGACACAGAAATTTTTAGAATAAAAAGGTCCCAGCTAGGATGCACTGTATATTATTATTAATTTAACAATAGAAATAATTCAACACATTCAGCCTGTTTCAATGATTTGCTGCAAGTTTCTTGATACATGGAGACTTGAGCCCACCTGGCTGAGATGGAAAAGGTAGACTAACATCCACCCAAGGATAGAAAGAGAGGTTTGTACCCACAGACAGTGTAACAGACGTGGCTCTTACCACAGCGGTCGCGGATGACCAGGTTCCGCCCCTCCTTCAGGTGTATGGTCAGCAGGTACGCAAAGGGGCTCGGGAGGTTACTCAGGCCATCACCGGCTTCCCCCAGAGTCTGCACGGATTGAGAAATCAGTTGTCAGCACGTATTAGGCCCAAGGGAGAGAATTCCACACATATAAGTTCATAACAGAGTATGCAAATGTCAGATTTAACTTATAAAATTTAAGAAAAAACTACTATCGCAAATCTTCAAATGTCTACTCCAACTCTCACATACTTTGATAACCCCGTTATGTTGTTTTATAACATAGTATTTACATTTCTCCCCAGTGGGAGGGATTGGGATTTTATCGCAATTCAGAGGCAATCACAATAATTTCTTTGCAAGTTTTAACTTTCCAAGAAGAATTAGACAAGCGGTGTACCAACATCTGAAACTCTTGAACTCATTTATTTATGTGAGTCTTTATTTCATAATTCACCATGAAGCGCCAAGAGAGGATGCAGCATGCAGAGAAGTGTGGCTTTCAGGCTAACTCCTGCAGAACGAATCCATACTTCAAAGCTCACAAGCAAAATGTCTCCCCTCTTCTTTCATCCCTTTCCCCCCAACCCCCACTGAGTTCTGGTAGACATCCTGCATGTGTAATAAAAATATTTCACTGTCCAATCGCTCTCTTGAGCCCTACTGAGCTCATATGACATGTGCCTCTCCTGTGCGGGAAACACTTTGTATCTATCAAGGGGCTCTCCACCGCATTTCCATACTTCTCTCTCATTCTCTGGCCTCATCACTGGTGTCTTCAACTTCAACCCTCACTCTCTCACCTCCTCCCAAGGCCATCTATGTGTCCCCTCCAGGAATGCTTCAACTCCTATGGGCAATAATACCAAATTCAAGTCTGTCTTTGAATATTGATTAAATTAATCCTATTTAAATATTGGCCAGTTCAAATTTTCATCCTTCCTCAAAGAGAAAGGACAGCTAATACACATTATCCTTCACTTATGTGACATTCAGTCAATGGATTCTGTGGCCAAGTCACTTTCAACAGCCTTCCTTGAAATGTCCCCATGTTTCAAAGCACCAAAATGGCTTGTCCCCTTTGCTGTCTCACTCAATCTTAGAGCTAACATGTATTTTTAGAAGACTCTATCCCAAATCTCACAAATCAATATTAATGTCTTCTAGCTCTCATTTGTCAGGCCTGTTTTTGTGATTGGATACAGTTCATAATTCCTTGGAAATAAAAGAGGCAAACACATACAAATCCAAACACTGGATGAGTCATGGTTACAGTATTTGCCTGAGAGTTTGTGTGCTTGTTTCAAAGGCATCTCACTTACATATTGTTCTTCAAAATGTTGGGATGTCATAGAAACATTCAGATCACCACTTCCACATAGTTTCTGAAAGGAAAAAGGAGAAAAAAAAAAAAAAGCCTGCTTAGAAAAGCAGTAGAATATCAACCTATATGGATATCTTTTATCAGATCCTTTCCTTTGGAAATCTGGCACTTGCATACTCTTTCTAGTGGTTGGGTTGCCTTTCTTTTTGCAAGCCACATCTTGGCAATTCGAAGTGAGCTTACTGGTCATCTGACTGCAGCGCTGCTCTCCTAGTTATCGATTATGGATGTGGATAAAGTGAATTCTGCCCTTCTACTGGGTGCCTCAGGCATTGCCAGTTAATCTATGTGCTTACCCTGAGAGCAGCCTCATGTGAAGGAAAGTGGAGCAGCAGGGCTGGTCAGATTTGGTTCCTCCCAGTGTGAGCCTGCCTTGTCCCCCACCTTCCAAAGGGAAAAGGTGTAACTCAGGAAAATATGTCAGTCGAGGAGAATGATGTCACAGTGCAAGCTGGAAGCCCTTCCTCAAACTGTACTTTCTGGTTTCTAGCAACTGTCCAGTCACCAACCAAAAAGCTTTACTATGTCAGAAACACTAGGAAATTCAAATTCTGAACAAAGGACCTCAGAATGGGAGGTGTCTGTGTTTTCTAACTTAGGTACCTGGGAAATCATTCCATAGGGCAGTAAAAGGTGCATGGTTTAATAGCTTAAACAGGATATAGCAGACCTGTCAATTGTGTCAGATGAGACGTCTAGGGATTTATGGAGTTACAACAGGACTGAATGTGAGGATAGCTGCATGCCATGGGAAGGCAGAATGGAATGGCCTACAGCCATGGGGCCACACTCCTGTTTGTCTGACTCATTAGCTAATGCTGATTTCCTATGTGAAAAAGTTGGTACTTTCCCTCCAAAGAAGGCTTGGTGACCCCAAGGTTATGGTTAATCGTTTGGAGACTGAAGCAAGCCTGTAGTGTATGCATGGGCAACCATGAACCCCTGGGGGTGGAGGGGGGTATACAGCAGAATCAGGGTGGCCTGTGCATAGCTATAGAAGCCCAGTTCCGGAGAAGGGCTTTGTGATCCTCTGCCTCTGTGTCCAGTGACATCAGGAGGTGCTAACCTGGGCAGAAATGATCCTTGACTGGAAGTTGGCTGGGAGCCTCCCAGTCTCTCGGCTGGAAAGAACAGCGGCCCCACCGTTCTCATATCTGTCTCTTTCCCCACCAACTCCCAGGTCTAATGTCTCTTGATTGTGAATATACTCCATTCAGTTCAGATTAATTCAGATAGGAGCAAGAGTTTTTTCAGTCATCTCAACCTTTCTCAAAGTATTTCAGACACTATAGGCCCCTGTTGCTAGAAGCACCACCACAGAGCCTCAATGTTCAGTGAGGGGACTTTGACTGAAAGCAGGTAAGAAAGGAGCTAGCAGGCCCTGAATTAAACTACCTCCCTCTCTTGTTCCTGGGATCTACTTGTACTGGGTCGAATAGTGTTCCCCCAAAATCTTTGTCTACCCTGAACCTCTGAATGTGACCTTACTGGGAAACAGAGTCTTTGCAGACATAAATGAGTTAAAATGAGGTCACCTAAAATTGGGGTGATCCCTAAATCCAATATGACTGCTCTCCTGATAAGAGGGAAATTTGGATACACACACACATACAGACACAGAAAGGAAGAGTCCCTGTGATGAGGAAGGAAAGACTGGAGAGATGGGTCTACAAGCCAAGGGTACCAAAGATTAAGGACAACCACCAGAAGCTAGAAGAGAGGCATGGAACAGATTCTTCCTTTGAACATTCAAAGGGAGCATAGCATGGCCCTGTCAACAACACCTTGATTTTGGACCTCCATCCTTCAGAAGTTAAAAAAATAAATTTCTGTCATCTCAAGCCTCTAATTTTGGGTTCTGTGATATGGCAGCCCTAGCACACTATTACATTCCTAATTTGTGTCACGTATGAAGCAGACACCTGGGTGAATTGGACAAGACTGCCTAAAGACTGCTTTACAACAACAATTAGAACCTCATCCAACTCTCCCAATTTCACAGTATTTCTTTTCTGCCTTTGCATGACTTTTAAACTGCATGTGATCATTTCCCAGAAGTTTAGTCACTTCCTTTTCTGCCTAATTTGCAACATACATGAAGCCAGTCCACACAGTCGGGCACGGAGGCAGCAGTGACTGCAGCGGTCGGATGCATGGACTGAAAACGCTCCAGTTAGTGTCTCCAGTTGTACGAAATGAATCACTGCTCCATTTGCCCAATCTCCATCAAAGTCAACTCCACAGAATGACCTGCACCAGGATCAGAATTTCTGTCTGCAAAGTACATGGTTATTAGCCAAGAGTCATGGTGGCCTGGAATCTTCTACTTAAAAATAGAAGAGTGAAG
>PVIY010005142.1:29636-96855 GCA_004026745.1 Myrmecophaga tridactyla | reverse complement strand
ATCTTCTCTGTATAAGTTCACCATCACCTTTGATCTTTCCATCATTCTCTTTAGGGGTGTTTAGGCTATGGCCATTCTAAATTTTTCAAATTGGAAGGCTCTGTCACTGACGTGGTTTAGGGAAATGGAACTATCTGATGTCCTGGAGAGTCTGGGCTAGGTTTAAGGACTCATCTGGACCAGGGACCCATCTGGAGGTCGTAGGTTTCTGGCAAGTTACTCTAGTGCATGGAACTCTTGTGGAATCTTATATATTGCCCTAGGTGTTCTTTAGGATTGGCTGGAATGGTCCGGGTTGGAGATTGACAGGTTGTGAGAGGTAGCAAGGTCTAACTGAAGCTTGCATAAGACCAACCTCTACTGTAGCCTCTCAACTCCATTTGAACTCTCTCTGCCACTGATACTTTATTAATTACACTCCTTTCCCCTCTTTTGGACAGGATGTAATTGTTAATCCCATGGTGCTAGGTCTGGATTCATCCCTGGGAGTCATTTCCCACGCTGCCAGGGAGACTTTCACCTCTGGATGTTATATCACATGTATGGGAGAGGGCAATGATTTCACTTGTGGAATTGGGCTTAGAGAGACTGAGGCCACATCTCAGCAACAACAGAGGTCCTCCAGAAGTAACTCTTAAGCATGCCTATAGGTAGCCTAAGCTTCTCCGCTACCTACATAAACTTCACAAGAGGAAGTCCTCACGATCAAGGGCAAGGCCTACTGATTTGGTTATCTGTAAAGTTTGACACAGTATCAGGGGATTTCCTGATGGTAAGGTTTAATAGTTCCATACTCTTTCTCCTATCCCTCAGGGGAGTTTGCCAATACTTTTTTTTTCCCATCACATAGCTTTATATCATCATCATGATCATTTGTTAGAACATCTGCATCAGTTCAGAAAAAGAAATAAAAAGAAAACAGAAAAAAATTCATACATACCATACCCCTTACCCTTCCCTTTCATTCATCATGAACATTTCAATTTACTAAATTTATTTTAACATTTGTTCCCTCTATTAATTATTTATTTTTAATTCATATGTTTTACATGTCTGTTGATAAGGTAGATAAAAGAAGCATCAGACACAAGGTTTTCACAATCACACAGTCACATTGCAAAAGCTTTATCATTATACAATCACCTTCAAGAAACATGACTACTGGAACACAGCTTGTATTTTCAGGCAGTTCCCTCCAGCCTCTCCATTACATCTTGAATAACAAAGTGGTATCTACTTAATACGTGAGAACAACCTCCAGGATAACCTCTTGACACTGTTTGGAATCTCTCAGCCATTGACACTTCATTTTGTCTCATTTCACTCTTCCCCCTTTTGGTCAAGAAGATTTTCTCAATTCCTTGATGCTGGGTCCCAGCTCATTCTAGGATTTCTGTCCCATGTTGCCAGGAAGGTTCACACCCCTGGGAGTCATGTCCCACATAGACAGGGGGAGGGTGGTGAGTTTGCTTGTTGTGTTGGCTGGAGAGAGAGGCCACATCTGAGCAACAAAAGAGGCTCTCTTGGGGATGACTCTTAGGCCTAAATTTTAAGTAGGCTTGATCTATCCTTTATGGGATTAAGTTTCATATGAACAAACCCCAAGATTGGGGGCTCAGCCTATTGCTTTCGTTGTTCCCACCGCTTGTGAGAATATGAAGAATTCTCCACTTGGGGAAGCTGAATTTTCCCCCTTGTTCACCACTCCCCCAAGGGAAATTTGCCAATACTTTTTGATTATCAGCTTAATAGGATGTATCCAGGCATTACAATAATCTATACAGGATTAAAGGACCTCTTTCTTATTCTGTGCTCCTGGTGTTTCAATTGTTCAAATGAGCTATACAGATAAAATGAGTTAGATTATGCACTACAGAAATTTTCAATTCCAGACCAAATAAACCTTTCTTCCAATGGTCTCAGAGAGTATGTGTGGTTGTAAAATACAGACACTGTCTTCCTTACCCCTATGTTATAAATTACTTTAACTCCAACTTGTTCGGCTTCATTCTTATCTCTACATATCAGGTTATATACATATATATCAGGTTATATATATATATATATATATATGTATCAGCCTCTCAAAATCCAGAAATAATAATCACCACTCCAGACTTAATGTACCTCCTCAAAAAGCTTACAATTCAGGCCTGTTTTCTTATAAGCATTTTTTAAAGGACCATACCATTTTGTTCTTTTGTTTCTGGCTTATTTTATTTCATCAAATGTCCCACATGTTCATTCACATCATTGCATGCCTCAGGACTTTGTTCCTTTTTGTAGCAACACTACCTTCATTCATAAGCATACACTATCATTTGCCAATCTACTTCTCCATCAGTGCATCCTTCAGCCACCTGCATTCATCAGGCATCATGGAGCAGACCCAAAGTACACAGTCCATCAACATTCTCAATTTTAGGTAATTTCATTGTTACCAAGAGAAAGAAAACCAATAAACACACCCTCGCCATATAAGAAATCTAAACCTCCTCTTAACTCTTGTCCCTCCCCTCATTATCTACCTCTGCTGTTGATTTCCTTTTCAACAAAACTCATAGCATGCAATAGCAGTTTTCCCCCTTTTCCCTGGACTTAAACACTCTTTGTACAGGAATCATATCTTTGAAGTAATTCTTGCAAGAACTAACTCATATTTCTAGTGTTCATCAGTGGGACAAGTAGGTCTATTCAACCCCTTTCGATCTTGTCCATCTTCAATATAATATTACTTACAGACCCACTAAAGAATTACTCTCACTCCTTTCTATTCTCTTATATTGGAGTTCAACCTCATTAGCTAACGGTTCACACATTCCTACCTTCTATGTTTCTCTAAGTCTCTTATATTCTGTATTATAAACCTCTGATTATACTTTTATATTGATCATAAAAGTGGAATCATACACTACCTATCCTTTTGGGTCTGGCCAATTTCACCCAGCATTATGTTCTCAAGGCTCATCCATCATGTCATATGCTTCAGGACATCATTTTGTCTTACTGCTGCATAATATTCCATTATATGTATACAACACATTTTGTTGATCCACTCATCTGTTGATGGGCATTTGATTTGTGTCCATTGTTTGGCGGTTGTGAATAATGCTGCTATGAACATCAGTGTGCAAATGTCTGTGTCATTTCTTTCAGCTCTTCTGGATATATACCAAGTCATGCTATTGCTGGGTCACAGGGCAACTCAATATTTAGTTTCCCCAGGACCCACCAAACAGTCTTCCATAGAGGCTGCACCATTATACATTCCCACCAGAAGAGCATAAGTGTCCCAGTTTCTGCACATCCACTCTAACACATATAGTTTCCTGTTTGGTGAACAGCAGTCATTCTTATAGGTGTGAAGTGTTATCTCAGTGTAGTCTTGATCTGTATTTCCCTTATAGCCAATGAAAATGAGCATCTCTTTGTGTGCTTTTTTTTTTTTCCCCGCATGGGCAGGCACCAGGAATTGAACCCAGGTCTCTAACACAGCAGGCAAGAACTCTACCTGCTGAGCCACTGTGGCCTGCCTTCATATGCTTTTGAGCCATCTGTATTTGCTCTTCATAAAAATGTCTTTTCATATCTTTAGCCCATTTTATGACTGGGCTGTTTGTTCTTTTATTGTTGAGTTTGTATGATTTGTTTATGAATACAGGATATCAAACCTTTGTCTGGTGTTGTGATTTCCATGTATTTTCTCCCATTCATTTGGCTGCCTCTTCACCTTTTTCACAAAGATGTTTGAGGTGCAGAAGCATTTGATTTTGAGGAGATTCCATTTATCTATTTTTTCTTTTGTTGTTTGTGCATTTGGTATAAAATTTAGGAAGTTAGCTCCTATTACGTGGTCTTGGAGATGTTTACCTACATTTTCTTCTAAAAGGTTTATGGTGCTAGTTCTTATATTTAGGTGTTTCATCCACTTTGAGTTAATTTTTGTGTAGGGTGTAAGATGGGGGTCTTCTTTCATTCTTTTGGCTATTGATATCCAGTTCTTCCATGCCCAATCACTGAAAAGACTATTGTCCCAATTCAGAGGATTTGGGCACCTTGTCAAAAATCAGTTGACCATAGGTTTGGTGGACTATTTCTGTACTCTCAATACGATTTCATTGGACAATGCTTCTATCTTTGTGCCAGTACCATGCTATTTTGACAACTGTGGCTTTATAATAGGTTTTAAAGGCAGGGAGTGTTAATCCTCCCACTTAGTTCTTCTTTTTTAAGATGCTTTTAGCTATTCAGGGTCTCTTTCCTTTCCAGACAAATTTGGTAATTAGCTTTTCCAAATCTTCAAAATAGGTTGATAGGATTTTGATTGGTACTATGCTGATCTTTAGATCAATTTGGGGAGAACTGACATTTTATCTATATTTAGCCTTCCTATCAATGAGCAGGGAATATCTTTTGACCTATTTAGATCTCCTTTTTTCTTTTAGCAATGTTATGTAGTTTTCTGTGTAAAAATCCTTTACATACACAGTTAACTTCATTCTTAACACCTGATTCTTAGTTGCGATTTTGAGTGGAATTTCTCCCTTTACTGACTTCTCAGCTAGGTCATCACTTGTGTATAGAAATGTTACTGATTGTTGCACACTAATTTTATATCCTGCCACTTTGCTGAATTTGTTTATTAGCTCAAGTATCTTTGCTGTAGATTTCTCAGGATCTTTCAAGTATAGTATCATATCATCTACAAATAATGATAGTTTTACTTCTTCCTTTCCAATTTGAATGCCTTTTATTTCTTTGTCCTGCCTCATTGCTCTAGCTAGAACTTCTAGCACAGTGTTGAATAATAATGGTGACAGTGGGCATCCTTGCCTTGTTACTGATCTTAGGAGGAAAGTTTTCAGTCTTTCTCCATTGAGTACAATGCTATCGTTTTTTCATATATTCCATTTACCATATTTAGGTAGCTACCTTTGATTCCTATCTTTTGGAGTGTTTTTATCAGAAAAGGATGCTGAATTTTGTTGAATGTTTTTCAGCATCAATCAAGATGATTATTTGATTTTTCCCTTTCCATTTGTTAATGTGCTATATTACATTAATTGAATTTCTGGTATGGAACCATCCTTGTATTCCTGGTACAAATTCCACTTGGTCATGGCATATAATTCTTTTAATGTGTTGTTGGAGTTGATCTGCTAATATTTTATTGAGAATTTTTGCATCTATGTTCATTAGAGAGATTGGCCTGTAGTTTTTCTTTCTTATAGCATGTTTACCTGGTTTTGGTATTAAAATAATATTAGCTTCATAAAATGAGTTAGGTAGAGTTTCTTTTTCCTCAATTTTTTGACAAGTTTGAGCAGGACAGCTGTTAGTTCTTTTTGGAATATTTGATAAAATTCCCCTCGGAAGACATCTGTCCCCGGGCATTTCTTTGCAGGAAGATTTTTGATGACTGATTGATTCTCTTTATTTGTGATGAGTTTGTTGAGATCTTCTATTTCTTCCTGAGTCAGTGAAGCTTGTTTGTGTGTCTCCAGGAATTTGTCCATTTCATCTAAGTTGTCTATTTTGTTGGCATATACTTGTTCATAGTACCTTATGATTTCTTTTAATTCTTCAGGGTCTGTAGTAACACACTCCTTCTCATTTCTGAGTTTGTTTATTTGCATCCTCTCTCTTCTTTTCTTCATCAGTCTTGCTGGTGGCCCATCAATTTTATTGATTTTCTCAAAGAACCAACTTCTGGTCTTATTGATTCTTTCTATTGTTCTTTTGTTCTCCCTTTTATTTACCTCTGGCTTAATCTTTGTTATTTCTCTTCTTCTTTTTGTTTTGGAGTTATTTTGCTATTCTTTATCAAGTTCTTCCAGATGTGCTGTTAAGTCCTTGATTTTTTCTCTTCTTTGTTTTTTAATATAGGAATTTAAGGCCATAAATTTCCCTCTCAGCACAGTGTTCGCTGCATCCCATAAATTCTGATAAGTTGTATTCTCATGTTCATTCATCTCCAGATAGCTACCGATTTCTCAAGTGATTTTTTTTTTTTTGACTCACTGGTTATTCAAGAGTGTGTTATTTAATCTCCATATATTTGTGAATGTTCTCATTCTTTTGGGGTTATTGAGATACAACTTCATCCCATTGTGGTTAGAGAAAGTGCTTTGAATAATTTCAATGTTTTAAAAATTATAAAGACCTATTTTGTGCCCCAGCATATGATCTATCCTGGAGAATGTTCCATGAGCACTGAGAAAAATCTATAACCTTGTGCTCTGGGGTGCAATGACCTATATATGTTGGTTAGGTCTAATTCTTTATCAAGTTATTTAACTTGTCTATTTCCTTGCTGATCTTCTGTCTGGTTGTTCTATCTATAGAGGAGAGTGGTGTATTGAAGTCTCCTACTATTATTGTTGAAACATCTATCCCTCCCGTCAGTTTGCTAACATGCATCTCATATTTTGGAGCTTCATGATTGGGAACATAAACATTTATGTTCACTATATCTTCTTGGTGAATTGACTCTTTAATTAGTATATAGTGTCCTTCTTTGCCTCTTATGATGTCTTTACATTTAAAGTCTATTTTGTCTGATATTAGTATAGCTACTCCTGATTTCTTTTAGTTACAACTTGCATGGAAAATCTTTTTCCATCCTTTTACTTTCAATCTAGTTGCATCCTTGTGTCTAAGATGAGTCTCTTATACGCAGCATATAGCTGTATTATGTTTCTTAATCCATTCTGTCAATCTGTATCTTTTAATTGGTACATTTACTCTGCTAATATTCAAGGTTATTAAAGAAAAGGTGTTTCTTGAATTCACCAGCTTATTTTTTAAATTTTATTTGTCAGCTCTATATATTCTGTGCCCTCCTCCAGACCTCCCTCTCCTGCCTTTTTTTTTTTTTTCAGCTGGCAGAACTCCTTTTAGTATCTCTTGTAGGGTGAGTCTCTTTCTGACAAATTCTTTCAGGTCTTCTTTGTCTGTGAAAACTCTAATCTCTCCCTCAGTTTTAACAGACAATTTGATTGGGTATAGAATTCTTGGCTGGAAGTCTTTCTCTTTCAGGAACTTGAATATGCCATACCACTGCCTTCTTGTCTCAACTGTGCTTGTTGAGTAGTCTGAACTCAGTCTTATTTTGTTTCCCTTGTATGTACTAGATTGTTTTTCTCTTGCCACTTTCAGGATTTTCAGCTTTTCTTCAACATTTGACAGACTGATTAATACGTGCCTTGGAGAAGGCCCTATCTGGATTTATTCTGTCTAGGGTTTGTTGGGCTTCTTTTACTTGCATATAGATGTCCTTTATGAGGGTTGGGAAGTTTTTCCCCATTATATCCTCAAGTACTCTTCCTAGCCCTTTACTCTTCTTTTCTCCTTCTGGGACACCAATGATTCTTATATTTGAGTGCTTTGTTTTGTCTATCCTTTCCCTGAGATCCAACTCAATAATTTCCATCTCTTTTGCCATTTGCTGTATTGAGTCTTTGAAGTCAGTTATCCTGTCCTCTATATCACTTATTCTGTCTTCTGTCTCTTCAAATCCGGTGTTGTGTGCCTCTAGTATGTTCTTTATTTGGTCAAGAGTCTTTAATGGCTGTGATACCTGATACTTTTCTATTTATTCTTTCAAATTCCTCTTTATGATCTTCAACTGTCTTCTTGATCTCCTTTATGTCATTTGCTATCCCCCAAATTTTATCAAATAGAGTTGTATGAACATTTTTCAATAGTTGTTCCAACGTCTGTATCTCCTCTGGTATTTTACTTTGGCCATTAGGGAGGGCTATATCTATCAGCATCATGATATGCTTAGTGATCTTCTGCTGTCTTCATAGCATGTAAATATCTTGACTGATTTACTTTGGGAGTTGAATTCTTTCAGTAATCTAAGGCCTTGTGCTTGTGGGATGGTTGTACAGCAAGGAGCACAGCACAGGGTAGAGCACTCAGTGTGGTGATTTGTTTCAGGGCAGGTATAGGCACAGGTTGGGGATGTTACACTGATGCTTGTAAATGTGGATGCCCAGAGGCCAGGGATGATGTAGCTGTATGGGTGCACCGTTCTGAGGGTTGTAACCTTGGTGCACACTAGTCTAAGGCACGAGGCTATTTGTGCACATGCATAGAGCTGTGGCAGCAGGTCAGCGTTATGCCTTCTTGGATTGGGGGCAGATGTGACCCAGCTGTGCAGGTCAGCACCTTCTCAGAGGTGGGAAGTGTGGCTGAGGACCGCATGCATGCACGGTTCTAGCACTGCAGTAAAGTGCACTTCCCAGAGTTGAATGACATGATTTGGGGCCTGTGCGCATGTGTGCCCTAGGAGTGCTGTAAATTGATGTGCAGAGCTGGCGGAGGGGGGCAGGGATAACCTGGGTATGGTGGTTACTGCCTGCAGCCTTTATGCGCTGGCCACAGCCTGCAGGGAACAGTAAAGGGGAGGCAGTGCTCGGGAGGGGTGCAGGAGAGGTGGCGGTGTGGGGCAGGTACGTGCAGTGGGATTGGTGGGGGAGCCACCTGGAGCACGAGGAATGGGAATGGGTGACTGGGTTCAGGTGTATAGGGCCTGGGTTGAGTCCCTGGTCACAGGGCTGTGCTGGTGAGGGTAGTGCACCCAAAGAACGAGACCCGGTTTACTTCCTAGGCCCCCAGCTCCCAGATGTGCACTCCCGTGGGCTCCGTGCGTCCACTCCAGGCTCCAGCTTTCTGCCTCTCAGTTTCTCGGCCTCTGCAACAGGGTGCCCTATGACATGCAGAAGGCTCTCCCAGGTCATCTACACTCCCAAATCGCTGCCTTAGTCGCCCTCCTGTCCCTTCTCTATCTAACAATTTATCTAATAAATTAAACAACCTAATTCAGCTTTATTTAATATAGAAACTGGAATAAGGTACAAAATCTAATTGTTTTGTACAAGTTAATGTTTTATATTCTACATTTCAGAGTGTTTGGAGCCAAAAATGAAAAAGCATCTGCAAAGTTCTCTGTGGGACTGGGAAAAATAAAACTATTAGAAACTTCCCAAGTAGCCAAGGCCTCAATTTTAAGACTTGCCCTAATAAAACTGATTTCTATAACAGTAAGCTAAACCTACTTAAAATTAGTGCCTGAGAGCAATCTCCAGAAGATGATTGCTGTTGCTCAAATGTGATCTCTCTCTAAGCCGAACTCTAAGCTTCCGCCCAACATGGGATATAATTTCCAGGAATATAAACCTGGCACTGGCAGTGTGAAATATGACTAACCCTGGCATCACAGAAAATGGCTGCCCCAGCACGTGAAACATAAGTTCCAAAAATGAGCCTGGCCCTGACATGGATGAACCAACTAAAAAGAGAAAAAGAAAGAGAGTTCCAATGGCTAAAAGATTTCAAATTGAATCGAGAGGTTATTCTGAAGGCTACTCTTACACAAGCTTCAGCCAAATATTTCAAACTGTCACAATATGGCAACCCCCAACCACGTTCCTAAAAAACCCTTAAAAATATCTAATGCTTCATAAAATTTTACTTATTAAGTTCGTTTTTCAGAAACTTAAAACCTCCAAATTGTTCCAATGCCAAAGAAGCTCTGAAACACGAAGATGCTGATCTCCTCAAAATAACAACTTATTTCATCAATTCATTCCTTTGCCCCTTGGATATTATTAACAACTCACTCCTCCTTAGTTATCCTCCTCTTAATTTTCCTCCCTTAAACCCCTGCCTCTTAGAATGTCTACGTTTGTTCACAGGTCAACAGCAGCCGTGACCAACCGCAAAATTCTGAAAATATACACCTGCTACAACAAAAAATTAAAAATCTACTCTGGTTGCAACAAAAACATTGCTATCAGCCAGTTCCAGAAAGAAAAAGAAAAGTCCCTGAACCCCATTATAATAATGCCCTGACTCAACTCGAAGCAATTTCCTCCCCCTCTTCACCCAAACACAGCAGGAAGTAGCCAAAAAGAGACTACAACATCTCTGTTCCTTCTAAAAAGATTGCTTTGAACTGAATTAAGGCATCCCCCAAACCTAATCCCAGCTCTGGTCAATTTTATTAAAATGAAAAGGCAGTAATATCAGGTCTTAAAAAATAAAACTTGACATACAAAATGAATTTTGTGGCATGGGGGCTCCTTCAGTTTCTCTCTATCAGCAGCTTCTCCAACAGGACCTGATGTGCCGGCAAGATAGATGAATGTGACCATGCCAATGCCCCCCCTGCCAGAGGCCAAACCAGATACCCATGAGCATGAAGTCATGATTGGCACCAGCCTGATATCTCCTGGTGATGCCTGTGGCTGCACGTCACCCCCATCCCCACCCCTCTCAGTGCATTTCTCCCTTTAAAACCACAAGTTGTCAGAAAGAGTTGGAGCCATTTTTCCTTTCCTTTTGCTAGCAGGTTTTGCTGGCTCCCACCTGCCTGCTGGTCCCTTTGCTCTCAATCTCTTTCTCTCTTTCTCAATAAATGTATTAAGCTTTAACTTGTTTTCTCCTGTGGAATCCTTAAGGAATCCGAAGCCTAACAAGCCTTCTTAGGCAACTTTTTTTTTCTATCATATAAACCAGCTGAGAGAGTGGTTGCAATGTCATAGAAAAAAATGTTTTGATTTCAAGTACAAGTCTTTTGGATTTCAAAAGAAAACTACACCTTTGGAAAAACCATGTAGCAACATTCTGATGTTGTCATAAGACACTGCTTTCTTGAGAGAGGTACTAGTATCAAAAATATTTGCAACTGCTCTCACCTCTCATCCCTCTTTTTTTGTTAGAGTGTCTACATGTTCTCTCACATGTTCTGTCTGCTTGCTCTATGCTGTGCTGTGCCCTTGACTTCTTTCTCATTGCATGGCCAAGAACCTAGGAAGCAGGATTCAGCAAAATATTTTGGTGAGTCAGTCAGGAAACACTTTTCTCCAACCATCTGGACTATTTATGGCTCTTGGTAGACTATTTATGGTAGAGGATGTCCCCCCAGAACCTCACAAAAAGAAGATTCCAGTTCCAACCACCAGAGCTCTGAAACCCGTGAGGCTCACTACTACTGATCTCTGGATCTTCACTTTCAATGTTCTCAAGTTTAGCATTTGATTTTCAAATGTAGCAAGGCAGAAACTAGATGAATTCAGTAACAGCTTTAACATATTCATGAAACTACAAAGAAGAAACAAGAAGCAACTGAGGAAGGATAACATGCCAACAATCTTTTGTGGTGCTAATTAAGACTCCTACCTCCATTGGAAAAGATGGAATGTATTAAGTAAGTCATACTGACACCAAGAAGTCAGCCTATCTTCACTAGTAAAACCCATTCCTAAATAAACACCCTGGCAAATAGTCCTTGCAAATTGATGGCCCAAGACCCAAGGATTCTACCCCAGACAACTCACATAGCTTACATCCTCCTTGCCTTCCCCTCTACATCTTCTCCTTACCCTTTCTTTGGTGTAAGTAACTATGCAACTGAGGAGTTAGGATTAATGAATGATTATGACTAATGATTCATTATATAAATATTCCTTTTTTTTTTCTTTTTGGTATATTAGAATAGAGAGAAAACCTGAAATCATTGAACTGTGATACAGATGCCTTGATCCCTGAAAATGATTTGTAAAAGCCCTAATCTTATGTCTTTGTTTTTTTTTTTTCTACTTTGGAATTTTTAAGGGCAAATGCCCTGATACTAATGAAAGAATCTGAGTCAGCCATTAACTGGTTCCAGCCCAAGTTCACTCCTTTACATTTATAAATGATTTCTGCATACATTTGCTATTGAAATGGTAATTCTGTCTCCTTTTCTGCTTACAATTGCTATTGAAATAACGCAGGCTCCCTTCCTTTCTGCTTACACTTGCTACTGAAATGATAATTGTCTCCCTTCCTTTCTGGTTACACCTGCTACTGAAATTGTAATGACTTCATCTTCCTTTGTTAGAACCCATAAAAATTTTGAACCCCCAGACTTGGGGAGACAGATTTTGGGGCCAATAGACCAACTGCCCTCCTTCTTCCTACCTAGCATTAAATGCTTTCAAACTCTCTGGAAAAAAAAAAATCCTCGGAAACGAAATGAAAAATGTTCTGACTGATGCTGCAAAAAGGATTTAGTTTACTAAACAAAGACCAGTTCACTTGAGCACATAAATCTCTTGCTACACACAGAAATCCAGTGGCTTAGTGGAGGAGTTCTCCATAGATCACTTAAGCTAAAAGATGAATTACAGAAGTACTTCAAAGAAAATAGTAGGCCATACTTTACGGAGTGTTCTGAAGATGAAAAAGGCCTGCAGAAACTAGCTTCTTAGCCAATTTTTCTTTTTTCAGTCTTATAAACCAGCTGAGCAAGTGGCTGCAATGCCATAGGAAAATAATGTTTTGACTTCAAGTGACAACAATTCTTTCGGATTTCAAAGGAAAACTACATATTTGGAAAAATCATGTAACAAAAGGAAATCTTGTAACACTATTTGGGCAAGTCTTAAACATTATTGAAAACCAACAGGAATAACTAAAAAACTAAATTAAACAATATTTTCCCTCCCTTTCAACCCAAATGTATGCCTGGGTAAAGGACTCTTACTC
The DNA here is from genome assembly GCA_004026745.1 of Myrmecophaga tridactyla. Taxonomy (NCBI): domain Eukaryota; kingdom Metazoa; phylum Chordata; class Mammalia; order Pilosa; family Myrmecophagidae; genus Myrmecophaga; species Myrmecophaga tridactyla. The sequence continues at coordinate 84,315 of PVIY010005142.1, read as the reverse complement.
TGAATCTTTTGTTCATCCGAAAATGAAACTTTGAAAAAAGAATTTCTGAAATTGTAATCTAATTTAAAACTCAACATGAGATTTACTGATCTGCCAATAGACAAGTTCTAGATTTCTGTAAAAGAGTATACTGTCACTCACAGGAAAGCCATGAACATTTGGCTGTAGTCTTCATTTTCCTACATATGTAAGCTTTTATCTTGTAAGAATAAAATTAAGTTTAACTTTCAGACAAGATGGCACAGGACGAGAGAACAAAATGGCTCAGACTGGTCTTGCAGGCAGGGAAAGGAGAGGGCCTCTGACACAAGCCTAGAATTGGCATCAAATCCTCACATGGGTAAAAACAAGTTTAAGTAATGGTCAGTGTCACAGAAATGTAAAAGCATAAATAAAAGTGGGACGCTTTGGCAGAAAATATTTATTAGACTATCTGGAAAGGGTGTAACCTCTGGAGTATTCAACCAGTGGAGAAACAGGGGAGGGACCTGTGCACTAAGCTTAGGGTATGAAGCCTATGGCATTCTATTGCTTGGTGCACCAGCCGTTATTTATTTTGGTTGGATGCTAGTTCTTGCAAGATTGTGAATAAATTCTTTTCTTCTCCACAATTGGATAAGTGTTTGTTCTCTTTAAGGTACAGTTTTCTTTCTAACAATCTTACTTAACCAGTATCAAGAGTAAGGACAGAAATCATTTCACTTTAACTGAAAAGAAAATCTGTGTTTGTTTATTTCAAGTTTGGCACACAAGTATTTGTGCAGCAAAAAAAGCAAGCCGAGTTTTTATAATGAAGAGGTAAATTCCATTCTTCATAGATAGTTTAAAACACACACACACATTTTATGAATGAAGAAACACAACATGTTTAATAAATTTTGTTTTTAACTATTGTCTTAGGCTATATTTTTATTCATATTGTTTTGGGTTATGTGTTTAGTCAGCCTTATTATTCAGCACTGTCCATAAATTATGATGTTATAAATTAGTTAAAATCACTTAAGGCCTTTATTTAAATTCAACCTCCTGAGCGTATCCTTAGAAAAATCAGTATTGACTTAAGCCAACTATTTGACAGAAACTTGTTATGCTTGCTTATAAGTTTTAAATACTTAAGTAAAGGAGGGAGATTATTATCAAGAAAGGAAAACTAAACTCAACTATTTGGTTATGTTTCTGTGTTTGTTTCAAGAAAGGCTGGCAAGGAGATATTCCAGGAAGAGTGAGAGGAAAAGGCTGAGAAACTTCAGTAAAGAACTGTGAGTAGCTCACTCCCTGGTAGTAGTCAGCACCCATCCCTTACTCTTGAGGTCGGGGCTGCCTTAGAGTCCGGTCCCAGACTGACTACTACAGATGGAGAGGGACATGGAAGTCCTCAAGTTCCCAAGAACAGAGGGAGCACAGCCAAGCAATGATCATGGCTTTTGACTGGCAAATTTGGATTGCAAGGTCCTGACTCTGAGCTGCTGTTTCAGTTCACCTAGGATAGGGATGGTCATAACCATTGCTTCAAACCCACCCCTGACAGGGATAGAGATGGTGGAGGTTTAAAGGCAGTACATCTTCAGGGCTACTGGGAACAGTCTGCTGAAGAGTACCATCTGCTGGACAGGCCAGGAAAGGACAGCTTCAGGAATCATCAAAAAGATTTCTGGTGTCTTTCCTGACTCTTTCCCCAGAGCTCTGTGGTGCAGGTCTGACTCCTGCGTGGGTCCCTAGCCTCCTGTATTGCTGGGAAATACTGACTTCAGAAAGTCCTCTCTGAATGGTGGGTCCCACCTCCCAGGACTTGGTCTCCAGGCAAAAGAAGCTAGAGGCAATGAAAGGAGTAGAATGAAAACAAAAAAAAACCTATAGAGGCAAAAATAAAAATAAACAGAACAGATTAAGATTCCAAGATAAGTAACAGAGGAAAGAAAGCATTCTTCTAGAGGTTAAAAAAAATACGTAAAAAGTACAATCTTGAAAATTGTAATGCATGTCCAGAGCAAGAATCAGATGAGGAAGAGCTAGAAAAATGTGATCAGTTAAACACAAGCAATTCCAAAGGTCGAGAATAAGTTGAATCAAAGGTCAAAGAAGAGCTTAGCACAAAGCCAATCAACAATAAAGTCCTAGGCAAGGGAGGGAAACTGAATTCAGGGTAAATTCATCAAAATAATCAGATTCCTAGACACCAGCAAACAATTACAAAGCATACTAAGGAAACAGTCAAAGAAACATACAAACAATTACACACCATACTAAGAAACACTCAAAGAAACTTATAAAAACTTTGGGGGAGACACAGAATTTGAACAAACAAATCAATGGCATTCGAACAACTTTCCTAAATGAGATGAAGGAAAATATGGCTGAAGAGATAAAGGATATTCAGAAGAAGATAAAGAAGAATCTGAAAGCATATAAAGAAATATAACAGTAATTATGGGAATGAAAGACACAATAGAGAATATTAAAAATATAGTAGAGGTGATGTCATCAACATGGCAACATAAACAGCTACTGAAAACCTCTCCCCAGAAATTCAGAGGAATAAAAGAACAATTCTCTCTCTGGAGGAAGTAAAAGACTGGAGAAGGATCCCACAAATACTGAATCAAAGAAGGAGAAAAATATCAGCTAGGAAATCTCTCACAGTAGTGAAACAAATCCCCACCTATATACAGGCCGAGAGCCCCAAGCCCAGAGGGACCCATGGGAGGACATAAGCCACTGGGGAGGGCGGAATATAAAATGGTAACAAGGAGAAGTTTCCAAAATGGAAGAATAGGGAGGGAAAGGCTGAATCTCTCCCCAAAGCAGCAAGCAGCCAGGGAGAAAATGGACAAATCAACCGTCTGGGGATCCAGGGGACAGGGGAGGACATTTCAAGGCCCAGGTAAGTGAGGGACAAAGAATGTGAGAAAACATGGACAGAGACTGTAACTCCTGGTGACCATCCCCCAACCTGTGAGGGAAAAAGCAGCAAGTGACCCAATCCTTGTCTGGGGGACTGCTGCAGACTGTGACAGCCAAGGGAGTCCTCCACCCCAAGTACAGTTGGGCTCAGAATCCCACACTGAGCCAGATATTGTCTGTCAAAGTAAGGATACACAAAGCCTACAGTTTCAGCCCTGCCAGGTCAGACACTTTCCTGCCAGGAGGTAAACAGCTTCTGAGGATAATCAAGTCACCAAAGAACACCATCTGCTCAGCAGGCCAGAAAGTCCAGGGGAAAACTGAGTGCTTTTCAGAGCCTCCCCAGACTGTAATCCAGGCCCACTGGAGCTGCTCTACAGGGGGTGTAGAGCCTGATACCCTGCTTTGGCTGAGAAATACTGAAGACCTGAATGGAAAGCAGTGTTCTAATACAAACCCAAGCAACAAATAAATCCTGGAAAGAGAGAGAAAACAACCTTCAGTATAGACCAATCAAGATAATCAGATGACCACATATCACAAGGCATTATTTGTGAATAATAAACTCAAGAAGAAAAGGCCCAGTCAAAGAAACAAATATAAAAGTCAGAGGAGACAAAGCATCTGAAACAACTTATCAAATATGTATGACAAATTTTGAATCAATTCAAAGAAATGAAGGAAAACGCACATAAAGAGATAAAGGATATTAAGATACTAGAAGAGTTTAAAAAAGAATTTGAAAGAATACACAGGAAAATAACATATATTATGGAAATAAAAGACACTGTAGGTAAAATTAAAAATATACTGGAGACATAAAACAGCAGATTTGTAGAGGCAGAAGAACAAATCACAAGCTAGAAGATAGATCAGCTGAATTCAAATTCAAAAGAACAATGTAGAAAAAAAAGAAAAATTCAAACAGGGTCTTGGGGAATTGATTAACAACACAAACATATGTAGCATGTGTGCCTCAGAAGAAGAAGAGAAGGGAAAGGGCCCAGGAAGAATATTCAAAGAAAAAAATGGCTGAAAATTTCCCAACCCTTTATAAAGGACATAAATATGCAAATGCCAGAAGCACACCCTACTCCAAACAGAACAGATCAGAATAGAACCAGTTCAAGATAAATACTAACCAGACTTTCAAATGCCAAAATGAGGGAAAAAATTCTGAAAGCAAGAGAAAATCTATTCACCACATATAAGGGAAGTTAAATAACACCAAATCCTGATTTCTCATTAGACATCATGGACGCAAGAAGGCAATGGTACAATATATTTAATACACTGAAAGAGAAAAATTGCAAACCAAGATTCTTTATCCAGCAGAGTTGTCCTTCAAAAATTAGAGAGAGTTTAAAACACTCACAGATAAACAGAAGCTGAGAGTCTGTTACTAAGAGACCAGCCCAGGAGAAACTAGTAAAAGGGAGTGCGGCCGGCTAAAAAGAAAAGACGGGAGAGAGTTCTGGAAGAAGAGTACAAAATTGAAGAGTATTAGTAAGGGTAACTTAAAGGATAACAAGAGAGAATAAAAAATAGATCTGACAAATAAAACCCAAATGATAAGATGGTTGAATTAAGAATGCTTTTAAGGTAATATTTTGGATGCTATTGGGTTAAACTCCCCAATCAAAAGACAAAGATTAGCAGAATGGAATTAAAAATATGATCAATCTATGTTTACATGGATTTATTTCAGACCCAAAGATACAAATAAGTTGAAAGTGAAAGGATGGAAAAAGATATACCACACAAGTAGTAACCAATAAAAAAGCTCAAGCAGAGCCCCCAATCCTGGGGTTTGTTCATAAGAAACTTAACCCCACAAAGGATAGGCTAAGGCTACTTAAAATTAGGCCTAAGACTCACCCCCAAGAGAACCTATTCTGTTGCTCAGATGTGGCCTCTCTCTTTCAGCCAACATGACAAGCAAACTCACTGCCCTCCCCCCCGCCTACGTGGGACATGACTCCCAGGGGTGTGGACCTTCCTGGAACCATGGGACAAAAATCCTAGAATCAGCTGGGATTCAGCATCAAAGGATTGAGAAAACCTTCTTGACCAAAAGGGGGAAGAGCGAAATGAGACAAAGTGTCAATGGCTGAGAGATTCCAAACAGAGTCGAGAGATTATCCTGGAAGTTATTCTTATGAATTAAATAGATATCACCTATTTAGTTAAGGTGTAATGGAGAGGCTGGAGGGAACTGCCTGAAAATGTAGAGCTGTGTTCCAGTAATCATGTTTCTTGAAGATGACTGTATAATGATACAGCTTTTGCAATGTGACTGTGTGATTGTGAAAACCTTGTGTCTGATGCTCCTTTTATCTACCTTATCGATAAACGAGTAAAATATATGGATTAAAAATACATAAATAATAGGAGGAGCAAATGTTAAAATAAATTTAGTAGATTGAAATGCTAGTGAACAATGAAAGGGAAGGTAAGGGGTATGGCATGTATGAATTTTTTTCTATTTCCTTTTTATTTCTTTTTCTGAACTGATGCAAGTGTTCTAAGAAATGATCATGACGTTGAATGTACAACTATGTGATGATATTGTGAGTTACTGACTATATAACAAGAATGGAATGATCATATGGTAAGAATATTTGTGTTTGTATGTGGTTTTGTTAAATAAATAAATGAATAAATAAATAAAAGCTCAGGAAGCTATACTAATAGACTAAATAGACTTTAAGTGCAAAAATATTAGAAGAGATAAATGTTCTAATTTGCTAGCTGCTGGAATGCAATATACCAGAGACGGAATGGCTTTTAACAAGGGGAATTTAATGAGTTGCTAATTTACAGTTCTAAGGCCGAGAAAATGTCCCAATTAAAACAAGTCTATAGAAATGTCCAATCAAAGGCATCCAGGGAAAGATACCTTGGTTCAAGAAGGCCGATGAAGTTCAGGGCTTCTCTCTCAAGTGAGAAGGCACATGGCAAACACAGTCAGGGCTTCTCTCTTGGCTGGAAGGGCACATGGAGAGTACGGCGTCATCTGCTAGCTTTCTCTCCTGGCTTCCGGTTTCATGAAGCTCCCCGGGAGGCATTTTCCTTCTTCATCTCCAAGGGTCTCTGGCTGGTGGACTCTGCCTCGTGGTGCTGCTCTCTCTGAATCTCTCATTCTCCAAAATAGTTTCTCTCAGAAACTAATCAAGACCCACCCAAATGGGTGGAGACATGTCATCCCTTAATCCAGTTTAACAACCACTCTTGACTAAATCACATCAACCAGGGAGATGATCTCATTACAGTTTCAAACATACAGTATTGAATAGGGATTATTCTGCCTTTAAGAAATGGGATTTATATCAAAACATGGCTTTTCTTAGGGCATACTTCCTTTCAAACCAGCACAATAAAGAAAGACTCCATAGATTAACAAAAGGGCCAATTCACCAGGAAGAAATAATAATCATAAATATCTATGCTTCTACTCAAGAAGCCACTAAGAACACGAGGCAAACCCTGGCAAAACTGAAGGGAGTAACAGACCATTCTACTATAATACTGGGAGATGTCAACATACCACTGTCTCCAACAGAAAGAACATTTAAACAGAAGATTAAAAAGAAAGAGAGGGGGTACAATGGGTGGTTCAGTGGTAGAATGCTTGCCTTCCATACAGGAGACCCAGGTTGGATTCCCAGACCATACACCACCCTACACCCCGAAAAAAAAGAAACAGAGAACCAAAATTATGATAAATGAACTAGACCTAACAGACATATATAGAATATTGCATCCCAAAACAGCAAGATATACATTCTTCTCAAACAATCACGGAATATTCTCCAGGACAGACCATATGCTGGGGCTCAAAACAGTCTTAATAAATTAAAAAACACTAAAATTATACAAAACACTTTCTCCGAACATAATGGAATGAAGCAGTAAATCAATAACAAATGGAGAACCAGGAAATACAGTATATGGAGCGTAAATAACACACTCTTTAACAACCAGTGTGGGTCAAAGAAAATATTGCAAGAGAAATCAGTAAATATCTTGAGGTGAATGAAAACAAGAATAGCATATCAAAACTTACAGGATGCAGTGAAGGCAGTGCTGAGATGGAATTTTATAGCCCTAAATGCCTACATTAAAAAGGAAGAAAGGACTAAAACCAATGTTCTAACTGAACAACTATAGAAACTGGAGAAAGAACTAATCCCAAAGCAAGCAGAAAGAAAGAAATAACAAAGATTAGAGCAGAAATAAATAATACAGAGAATGAAAAAAACAGCAGAGAGAATCAATAAAACCAAAAGTTGATTCTTTGAGAAAAATCAATAAAATTGAAGAACCCTTAGTTAGACTAACAAAAACAAAAAGAGAGACGCTGAAAATAAATAAAATCAGAAATGGAGCATGGGCGGGGGGATGGAGGGTGGATTAGCATGGACCCTGAAGAAACAAAAAAGATCAAAACAGGTTACCACGAACAACTGTATACCAACAAACTAGACAACTTACCAGACAATTTCCAATAAAATAGAAAACCTCCTAGAAATACACAAATACTCTATATTGACTAGAGAAGAAATAGAAGACCTCAATAAACTAATAATAACAGATTAAATCAGCCAACAAAGTTAGGACCAGAAAGCTTCCCAGGAAAATTCTTCCAATCATTTCTAGAAGATATAATACCAAGCCTGCTCAAATGTTTCCAAAAAATTGAAAAGGAGGGAACACTACCTAACTCATTCTATGAAGTCAGCATCACTCTAATACCAATGTCAGAAAACAACACCACAAGAAAAGAAAAGTACAGACCCAATCCTCTATAATGAATATAGATGCAAAAATTCTCAACAAAATACTTACAAATTAAATACAACAGCACATTAAAAGAGCCATACCCCATGACCAAGTAGATTTTATCCTAGGTATACAAGGGTGGTTCAACCGAACAAAATCAATTAATGTAATAAACCACCTTCACAAATCAAAAGGAAAAAAAAACACATGATCATATCAATTGATACAGAAAAAGCATATGATGTAATCCAACATCCTTTCTTCATAAAAATACTTCGAGAGATAGAAATACAAGGAAACTTCCTTGACATGATAAAGAGCATATATGAAAAACCCACAGTTAATACAGTACTCAATGGTGAAAGACTGAAAGCTTTCCCTCTAAGATCTGAAACAACACAAGGAGGTCCACTGTCACCACTTTAATTCAACATAATGCTAGAAGTTCTAGCTACAGCAATTAGGCATGAAAAAGGAATAAAAGGCATCCAAATAAAAAAGGAAGAAGTAAAACTCACTATTTTTAGAAGAGATGACCCTATATTTAGAAAGTTCTGAAAAGACAGGCTAAGCCTACTTAAAATGAGGCCTAAGAGTCACCCCCAGAGAACCTCTTTTGTTGTTCAGATGTGGCCTCTCTCTCTAAGTCAACTCGACAGGTGAACTCACTGACCTCCCTCCTATATGGGACATGACTCCCAGGGGTATAAATCTTCCTCGCAATGTGAGACAGAAACCCCAGGAAAAGCCAGGACCCAGCAAGGAATTAAGAAAAGAATTGAGACAGCCATCTTCACCAAAAGGGAGAAGAGAGAAATGAGACAAAATAAAGTTTCAGTGGCTAAGAGATTTCAAACAGAGTTGAGAGGTTATCCTGGAGGTTATTCTTACGCATTATATAGATATTCCTTTTTAGTTTATGGTGTACTGGAGTGGGTGGAGAAAAATACCTGGAACTGCTGAGCAGTGTTCCAGTAGCCTTGATTCTTGAAGACAACTGTATTAACATTTACATTAAGATACAACATTTACAGTGTGACTGATGGAACATGAAAACCTTGTGTCTGTTGTTTCTTTTATCCAGAGTATGGACAGACGAGTAAAAAAAATGTAATGCTGTGTTCCAGTAGCCATGTTTCTTGAAGATGATTGTATAATGATATAGCTTTCGCAATGTGACTGTGTAATTGTGAAAACCTTGTGTCTGATGCTTTTATCTACCTTATCAACAGACAAGTAAAACATATCAATTAAAAATAAATAAATAATAGGGGGAACAAATGTTAAAATAAATTTAGTAGATTGAAATGCTAGTGATTAATGAAAGGGAGGGTAAGGGGTATGGTATGTATGAATTTTTTTCTGTTTTCTTTTTATTTCTTTTTCTGAATTGATGCAAATGTTCTAAGAAATGATCATGATGATGAATATACAACTGTGATGATATTGTGATTATTGATTATATATCAAAAATCGAATGATCATATGGTAAAAAAGATATGATAAAGAGTAAATAAATAATAGGGGGGATAAGGGATAAAATAAACTGGGTAGATGGAAATACTAGTGTTCAACAGAGGGAGGGACAAGGGGTATGGTATGTATGAGTTTCTTCTTTTTTCTTTGTATTTCTTTCTCTGGAGTAATACAAATGTTCTAAGAAATAATAGTGGCGATGAATATATAACTATGTGATGATATTGAGAGCCACTAAAATAAACCATGTATAGACTGTATGTGTGTGAAGATTTGTCAATAAAAAACATTTTTTTAGAAAGAGCTAATTAGTAGGAATCACAAGTCGAATATAGAAACCAAAGGACAGGGAGGCTGCCGTGGCTCAGCAGGCAGAGCTCCGACCTGCCGTGCTGGAGGTCTGGAGTTCGATCCCTGGTGCCTCCTGCCCATATGCAAATTAAAAAAAAAAGAAACCAAAGGACATTCAGACCCATCTTGGTGAACAAATACCTAAAGAAAAAGGGAACAAAAATATTGTGGCATATTATGCTCTGGATGATTCTATAAAAAGTAGGTAAGCACTCCCAAGTCCAAAGGTCAAGCCCTTGATCTTGAGGCTTACTCTTAGAAGCTTATTTCTATAACAGAGGAGCTAAGTCTACCTATAGTTATGCCTAAGGGTATAACTTAAGGCACCAACAAGAGGTTACCTTCACTCAAGAAAGGTCAATGAAGTTCAGGGTTTCTCTCTCAACTGGAAAGGCACATGGCGAACATGGTGGTACCTGCTAGCATTCTCTCCTGGCTTCTTGTCTCATGAAGTTCTTCTGGGGGCTTTTTCCTTCTTCATCTCCAAAGGTCTCTGGCTGTGTGGGCTCTGTGGTTCTCATCCAATCTGATAAGTCCTGAAACCCTCTCCAAGAACATCAACCAGTTCCATCCCCCTATCCCATATGATCAACAGCCCTTTCTAACATGAAAAAGTTAGGATGGGTATAGCCCAAATACCCCTAAAGACTAGGAGAAGGATCAAAGAAGGAGGAGGAGTTATAACAGAGAAGATAGGATTTAACAAATGTATGACTGCTGAATCAATGTATTGATATTTCCTTAGTTTCCAGTGTCTTTGAACACTAGAAGGAAAAATCTAAAATTATGGAACTGTAATCCATACCAAACTTTGTAATCTATTCTATAACTACTTGTTACAACATACTTTGAAATTTATTGCTTATTTGTATATGTTATATTTCACAATAAAAAACTTAAAAAAAAAAAAAAAGTCCTGAAAAATCTATAGCAAAGCTTTTACTAGAGCTAATAAAGAAGGTCAGCAAAGTGATGGTATTCTAGTTTGCTAGCTGCCAGAATGCAATATAACAGAAATGGAAAGCTTTTAAAAAGGGGAATTCATTAAGTTGCAAGTTTACAGTTTTAAGGCCATGAAAATGTTCCAATTAAAGCAAGTCTATAAAAATGTTCAAATTAAGGGACCAACAAGAGGTTACCTTCACTTAAAAAAAAAGGCCGATGAAGTTCAGGGTTTCTTTCTCAACCAGAAAGGCACATGGCAAACATGGTGACATCTGCTAGCTTTCTCTCCAGGCTTCTTGTTTCACGAACCTCCCCAGGGGGTGTTTCCCTTCTTTATCACCAAAGGTATCTGGCTGCATGAGCTCTCGTAGTTCTCATGGCTATCTCGTGGCTCTAAAAGGGACTCCCTCCAAAATGTTCCCTCTTTTAAAGGATTCCAGTCAAGGCCCACCTGGAATGGGTGGAGTTGCATCTCCCTCTAAATCAAAAGTTAACACCCACAATCAGGTGAGCAAATCTTCATGGGAAGAATCAAAAAGCTCCCAGCCAGCAATACTGAATGAGGATTAAAGGACATGGCTTTTCTAGGGTCCACCACAGATTCAAATTGGTACAGATGGGATCCAAGATCAACATGCAAAAATCAGTAGAGTTTCTATGCACTAGTAATGAGCCCTTTGAAAAAGTAATCAAGAACAATTTCTATTTACAATAGCAGCTAAAAGGATCAAATATCTAGTTATAAACTTAACCAAGGATATAAAGGACCTGCTAAAAGAAAACCAAAGACAACCTAAATAAATGGAAAGACATTCCATGTTCATAGATTGAAACACAAAGTATTCAATTTTGAGGAGGTTCCATTCATCTATTTTTTCTTTTGTTACTTGTGCTTCGGTCTTTACACCCAAGAAACCATTGCCTACTACAAGATTTTGAAGATACTTCCTTATATTTTGTTCCAAGAGTTTTATGGTCTTGGTTTTTATATTTAGGTCTCTGATACATTTTGAGGGGTCCTCTTTCATTCTTTTGGATACGATTATCCAGTTCTCCCAGCACCATTTCTTGAAGAGATTATTCTGTCCCAGTTAGGTGGACCTGACAGTCCTGTCAAATATGAATTGGCCATAGATGTGACTTTCTATTTCTGAACTCTACATATCTATCTTTATGCCAGTACCATGCTGTTTTGAACAGTGTAGCTTTGTAATATGATTTAAAACCAGGAAATCTGAATCCTCCAATTTCATTCTTCTTTGTAAAGATGTTTTTAACTGTTCAGGCCCCTTCCCCTTCCAAATAAATTTGAAAATTGGCTTTTCTACTTCTTCAAATAAGGCTACTGGAATTTTGATAGGGATTGTGCTGAATCTGTCAATCAGTAGGAGCTCAAAGGACTTTGTCAAAAGAGTGAAAAGGCAGCCTACACAAAGGGAGAAAATATTTGAAAACCACATATCCAGTAAGAGTTTAATATCCAGAGTATATAAAGAAATCCTAAAACTCAACAATAAAATGACAAACAACCCAATTAAAAAATGGGCAAAAGATTTAAACAGACATTTTTCCAAAGAAGAAATACAAATGGCTAAAAAGCACATGACAAGATGCTCAAAATCACTAGCTATCAGGGAAATGCAAATCAAACCACAATGAGATTATTATTTCACACCTGCTAGAATGGCTACTATTAAAAAACAAAAAACTAGAAATGTTACAGAGAATATGGAGAAAGAGGAACACTTAGTCAGTAATGGTGGGAACGTTAAATGGTACAGATACTGTGGAAGATAGTTTGGCAGTTTCTCAGGAAGTTAAGTATAGAGTTGCCTTACGATCCAGTAATCCTGCTACTCAGTATATACAGAAGAATTGAAAGCAGGGATACAAATAATATTTGCATACTGATGTTCATAGTGGCATTATTCATAATTGCCAAAAGACGGAAAAAACTCAGGTGTTCATCAATGGATAAATGGATAAATTTATACATACATATGCGATGGAATATTATTCAGCTGTAAGAAGGAATGAAGTCTTGATGAATGTGACATGGGTGAACCTTGAAGACATTATGGTGAATGAAATAAGGCAGATACAAAAGGACAAATATTGTATGATCTCACTAATAAAACTAAATATAATGAGCAAACTCATGGAGTTAGTATCTAGAATACAGATTACCAAAAGACAGAATGAGGGGAGAAGTTGGAGAGACCATACTTAATTTGTACAGAATTTTTAATAAGCTTGATTATAAATGTTTGGAAATGGATAGAGGTGATGGTAGCACATGACTGTGAGTGTAACTAACAGCACTGAATCGTGTGTTTGATTGTGGCTGAGAGGGGAAGTTTAGGGTCATATACGTTACTTGAAGGAAAACTACAGGATGAATCATGGGGCTGTATAACATAGTGAACCCTTCTGGAGATGATCCACGTAGTTAATAGTATAAGAATGACCTTCCATGAATTAGAACAAATACACGTCACTATTACAAGGTGTCAATAATAGGATGGTATATGAGAAAAAATACACCTAATGCAAACTGGACTATAGTTAAGAGTAATATTTTAATATTCTTCCATCAATTGTGACAAAGGTACCAAATCAATGCTATGTGTCAATTTATAAGGGGCATGGGGTTTTTCATTTTGGAGCAATGAAAATGTTCTAAAATTGATTGCACTAATGAAAGCATAGCTCTGTGATTATAGTGAGAGCCACTGATAGCACCCATTGGATGGACTACACAATGTGTAAATAAAGCTGCTTTTAAAAAATTTGTATACTTGAATGAATATAAATTAAATATACTTATGTGGTTGACAGCAACACCAATTTAATAATAATGTCCAAAGCTTGACACACTAAATAATTTTTTTTAGCTTTATGGAGGTATAATTCACATACAATAAATTGCACATGTTTAAAATGTACAATTTGATAAATTTTGACATGTATATATAAACTTCTGAAAATCCCCTTCTTTTGTCAAAAAGTTAAGTAGTATTTTTGCTACTTAAGAACTTACCTTCATGTAATTCACAATCTTAGCAAGAACTCCAAACTTATATCCAGAGCTTCCTGATAGAGCTTTCAAGTTAAATGATCCATTGCTGTGATCTAGAAATGAAGTTTAAAAAATAATGATAACATTTTTATATTAGATGTGATTAAGACTTTTAATCATCTATGATTATTTTCTGGCAAAACAGTTATTTGAGTTTTTCCATCTAATGAATTCTACTCTCTAAAATTTTGGTGAAAAATACAAAATCTCCCACATGTATAATAAATTATCAATATTATCACTAAGAACAAGAACAAAGTGCAAATAATTCAAAAATTATTAAAATACATTTGTTTTATAAGTATCTTTATCACACTCTTAATTTTGCCTAGGTTTCCCCCATAATTAGAAGCATGGCTTTTCAAACAAGAGAATAATACAAATCTCACTCTGATCCATAGGGCCCTTCTAACAGATTTAAAACACAAGAAGTGGGTAGAACACTTCTGAGGGATTGAAAATCCAATTTATCCTTCCATGTGGAATCCGGTTCAATTCCCAGACCATGTACCAAAAAAAAAAAATCCAATTTATCATACATCAATCCACACCCCCACCCCATGAAGATAATTTGTTTTAGAACATCTATCACTTTGCTGCATACTTAGAGACAGAAACCCTAATGCCACAAACTATTTCTATTTGTCATAGGCAGGAGCAATAAAAAAAAATTGTAATGAATACTAGAAAAACATTTCAGAAGACCTATATACAAGGCATCAGATCAGATATTACAAAGTTGCCATGTGGCTGGTCCACAGAGGAGTAAGTTAAATAAAAGGGGGTTGAGGAGATCAATCTCTGGCACCAGCTTGGTAATAATTCAAACAAAAAAATACATTAGAGTTTCCCGGTGCCTGCCCATGCAAAAAAAAAAAAAAAAAAAAAAATTAAAAATACATTAGAGCAACCACAAGTCAAATGTAAGAATTGTCAGAGACCCAAAAGAGTATCTTCTAGATGGCAGCATAATACTCCTTTGAGATTAGTTAGTGAAAAGGCTTTATTGAACATGCTTTTTTGAGACCATAACACACTTTATATGTACTTTTCCTGTAAAATATAACTGTTTCAAAGTTGACAATAACTTGATTGGAACATTAAAGTATAGTTTCCTATGTTTCATAAATTATAAACTATGATATTAAGAATAGCTTTCTACCTATAAAGTTCATCTTCCCAAGGTATTCAAGACATGACAGTAATACTAATTAACATTTATTAAACACTTACTACATGCTAAGAAGCATGCTAAATGTTTCCTCATCTGATCTCTACCAAAAATCCTACTTAGGAGATATTACTATCCCCTTTTAAACATAAGAAAATTGAGGGTAGTAAGTGGCAGAGTATAGATTCTTTTCCAGTTGCAAAATCTGTTATATATTGCCTTGTATAAGAACCATTAAGTAGCCTTTACACAGATTATTCTATCTGAAACTAGTGATTCTGATAAAGTATAGAAACTCATAAGTGCACATTTAGTGTTTTCTTATTTAAATTTAGTAAAATAACATAAATTTATCCTACATTACAACAACTAACTGGGAAGACTAAAAGCAATGATAATCTGTTAAGGACAACACCATACAATTGGTGTAGTGGGTTGAACTGTGTCTCCCAAAAAGATGGGCTCAAGTCCTAACCCCAGGAACGGTGAGTGTGCCCTTACTTGGAAACAGGGTCTTTACAATCAAATTAAGATGAGGTCATACTGAATTAAGAGTGGGACCTAATTCCTAAAACAGTGTCTTTATAAGGGGAAGGAGAAGGGGATTTGGATACAGAGACACACAAGGAAGAAGGCTATTTGAAGACGGACCTATGCTGCCATAAGCTAAGGAATGTCTGAGGTCACCAAAGCTAGAAGAGGAAAGGAAGGATTTTTCTTCAAGGACTTCAGAGACAACATGGCCCTGCTGACACTTTGATTTCAGAATTGGTAGCATCCTGAATTATTAGAGAATAAATTTCTGTTGTTTTAAGCCACCAAGTTCATGGTATAAATTGTTACGGCAACCACAGCAAATTAATACAATTTTTAAATTATGAACCACATACAGTTTTGTTTACCATGGTGTCTCTAGCACTTAACTCAAGGCCACACATAGTAAATCCATAATCAGTATCTTTTGAATGCATGAATGCGTGAATGAATTAATTAATTAATAAGGATATTTCCACATACCCCTTTATGGCCCCAGAAACTAATATGCTAAGTAATTTATAATCTTAAAAAAATAGGTCTGCACATCAAACATTTTCTTAGTTCCCTGTGGTAACAGCCACTCCCATAATTTAAAACCTTGATTGTTATGCTTAATTCACAATCTTAAATAATACACCAATAAATACTTTCTATCTCTAAATTCAACTGGGATGCTTTTGCCATTTAAATTTCACAGAATGCTTTTTAATGTAGGTAGTGTAACCCATCTATACTAAACCTCTCCCTTTAAACTAAATCTTATTTCCTTTCCCTCGGACTTCTCAAACTAAATCAAACTACTACATAGAAATAATCAGTTCTGAAGGGCAAGATTTATATATGGAATAAGTCGCATTGAAAGAAAAGAAATGAGGAGAGGAAAGGAAAAAAGAATACAAAATTTCATTTATGAGATTTTATGCATACTTCCAGTAGGAAATACCAGGCTGTAAACCTTGACTCTTGTTTCCTAGGCTACTATCTCTTCCAACATTATCTTCTAGCCCTAGCACATACATTTTCACTGAAGGATTTGCAATTTTACAGTTAAAGACTAAGGAATCCTAATTTTTTTTAGTAACTCACAAATTCCTATACAGGAATTTAGCTAAAGAACGAAAAAATAAGGAAAGGAAAAGAGGTGACAGCTGATACCCCAGACAGCTCTATTCCAGTTTATGAATGATTTACACTTAAGGACGGCAGGACTTAATGCAAATGAACATAGAGGAAACTGTCAGCTGCACAGCAGCTCAACCAATGGAAGCAAAGCTCCATCTTGGCTGTGCACTAGACTGCATAACAAACAGACCATACCATCACTTCAACAGCATCCTTTCAGGCAAGAGGTAGGTTTATACGCTCTTTTTCATTTAATAATATGTATCCTTATGATGGGCAATACAAAAATACTTTACCATGGAAAGCTTTCTTCCTACTAAAGATCCAAAAATGCTGCATATTCGTTTCATTGCTTGGTAAGATTTTATTATGAAAATATGAAGACTGCCTTGCTCTATCTGAAAAGCAATGCTTACCATCTGTGCCTTAATAGAAAATTCATTACTGTGACATTTTACATGAACCTGATCTATATCCAGACCTCAGAGTAAACTGTAAGCATTTAATGTTTACTGCTTATGTGCTAATTTCATTTTCTCTAAGCTATTCCATTTCGGCAGTTTGGTCTGTCATAACAAAGGATTTTTCTTAAAGAAAAATCTAGACTAAAAGCAAATCCTGGACTAAAGCTTTCTGATTCTATGTACAAATTATATTGACTGGTAAAAAACAGTTATAAGAAAGTTTGTTATATTCTGGATTAACATATATTTTGGAAAAAGTAGTCCAAAATTGTCTTTATTTTACTTCGAGTATAGATGCAGAGAATTCAGACAAATTATCACAATTGTAATTTTTAAGTAAAAATAAAAAAATCATGAAAGGTATCAATATGTGAACTCTATTATACTGCAAACAAAGGATATTAATTTATACAGCTTCAGATTTTCCTAATATTTAATTAAGATAATTTCTCAGATGAAATTTTAACGTCTATCATACTGTAATAAATATATGCTATTATTAAAAAATATATCTTAAGAAGAAATGGTTATGGGAGGAAGGCTGGGTAACTCTCCAGGTAAGAAAATTACTCTCAGGGCTCAGAGCAATCTTTCATCTCTACTAAAAATTAATATGTACTACTGACCAAATTTCTAATTTCATAGTATTCAAGCATGAAAATAACTGTTTTTTTAGTAGATGCTAGAGCCCAGCATATTACCCATACATACTGACCTAAAGATCCAACTTCCACCCTTTTCTTTGCCCATTAAGTCAATTAATTTTTTAAGGATTTTTTTCATAGTTTCTATTCCTTCTATTTCTTAGCCAGCATTTGCCAGAATGGGCAAAGTATCCCTTGCAAAGCCTGAAGGCTGCGGTAACTAGATATACAAGATCTCTCCAGGTTTAGTACAATGGAGTTAATTACCTAGAAAACATTCCATCTTGCTACACTAAAAAACAGAAACAAAAAAAAGTCTTATAAAATAAAATAAACTTTGTTAACCAGTTAAACTTGTAATTAAAATTCCAGGTATTATTTTTTCACTCTAAAATCAGCCTACATTTTACTTGTAATATAGCTATAGTTAGCACAGATGGAGACTCACTGCTCTCATTCACCCAACAGACTAGAGGCCTGGCCTATCTTGGAGCTTTCCGGGGCTTCTACTCAGTGAGTGCTCTATATTTAAAGGCTATTATGATCACTTGATCTTATTTCAAAGGGATATGCCTAAAGGCACTAGTGAATTTAATTAAGTGTTGTTGGTATTTTTCCCACAAATAAAGCAAAAGCATAAATTTATTCTAATTTAGCAACCTAGCAATGCAAGGTTCCAGAACAGTTACAAATCCTATCCTCTAAATATTCTAATAGGTCTTTTGAAACGGGAGGAAAAATAGGTGAAAGGAATACATAAAAAATAACATAAACTAAATATCTATCTGTATATTCTATTTACTTTTTTTAAAGTTCGTAGTTCCTGCAATGAAATTTAAAGTGGGGAAGGAAGGAAGATGGGAGGATATCCTGAAAGTACAACAAACTGTTCATTTACTTTTTACAATTTCCTTTTGTTTTTCAGAAGATATATTTATAGCATTTGCTTCATATTAGATTGACATTTTAATTTTAAAAATATAAACTCAGAATAGGAGGAAATCCTAATGGTAAATTTCTTTCTGTTTGCCTAATTATGCCTAACCCATCAAAGTAAGATAAATGTTTATGAGTCTTTACCCAAAATTTAACATTAAAAAAATTGAACCTGTACTGTCTTGAAAAAAGTACCACATAAAATTTAAGGTGGAAGATTACTTCATATTATAGGGGTTACTTTTTTCCAGATATGCCCACAAGCTAACTAGACATATTTTGAGTGGCTCACAAGTGGCAAGCTACCATTATTTACAACATTAAACCTGACATGTATCTAAGACTTGTTTCCTGAACTGCTTAGACACACCCAGCAAAGTTTATAAAGGCCTCTGGGAGATGGCAAACATTACTATCTAGCTATAAGCATAATTATTGTAAGCATTTCACATGTGAGTAAAGTATACAGTTTAATCAAAACTATAATGTTTACTAATCCTACTTTTAATTTTCTAGAAATAACCCCCCAAAGTCAAAAAACATATTAGACATACAAAAGACTTTTAAGAGGCAAAGGCAAGGAGTAAGTACTTTTTCCTTCTCCTTTGAAAATAAGATTACTTGCTTTTGTTTTAAATAATACATTCAAGTGGTTTAAAATCATAAGAATAGGTATGACTGAGAAGTAGGAAAAATTTTAAAGTGTGATAGGGAGATAGGATTATATGTGAAGCTTTTTAATTTTTATGTATTTAAAATCTCTATTATAAACAAAACAAAAAATAAAATAAAATTGCTATTATGTTAAGTGAAATAAGCCAGACACAAAAGAACAAACCATGTATGATTCCACTTATATGAAATATTTAGAATAAACAAATTCATAGACAGAAAGTAGATTAGAGGTTAAAAGGGGCTATTGGGAGGGAGAATGGGACATTATTGCTTAATGAGTACAAAGTTTCTGTTAAAGGTAATGAAATTGTTTTGATAAGGGATGGTAGTGATCATGGCACAATACTATGAATGTAATTAATGCCAATGAATTGTACACATAAAAATGGTTAAAATGGCTAATTTTATATGACCCATATATATTTATATGTAATATCCATAAGAAAGTTTGACATAATGCAGATGTTTCTGAAATCAATAGTGAAGTAACATTTTAAATTAATATTATATTCATTAATAAGGTAGATAAAACTAATTTGAGGGGAATAATGTGGAAATAGTTTCTGTCTACTCTCTTCTCCCTCTCCCTTCTTATCATTGTTCCCCAGGTTTAAAAGAGATTCCCCTATTTTAAAAAGGGATCAAACTGAAAATCTGAAACACTTTAACACAAAGTCTAATGGATATTTTCATGAATGCTTGAAAGGGTAAAATTATTAGGCAGACCCCAAGTGATTCTTCCTTCTCTTTACCTACCTGCATAAGTGGCAAGGCCCCCTATACCTCTCTATCTCTCTCCTCTATTAGCTCTGCTTTTCAAAAAGGTCTGGGACTTTGTTCACACTGAAGTAAAAATAACTGTAACAATGTATGTTATCCCTCCCAGAAATATCTGTATCTCAGCAATGCTAAGAAATTGAAAAGAGCTCCACAAGCTGAACTTTCAGGCACTGGTCTGAGTTGTCTGTTTGTAGGTTAGGGGGTGAAAGGAGGGCAGACTGGGGATACTAGCTTCCTTAGACGGTGGCGATCACACCACTTAGCCACTACTCTGCCTATGAAGTCCATTAGGAAGGCTGGGTCAAGAGGGACCTAATTTTTGTCTCCGAGTACATTTCTGTGGACTCTTTGAATATATATGTTTGTGCATGGTGACTGGAATCAGAGGTTGCATCAACACAGAGGTTGGATTCGCAAGCTGTCAGGACACCCACGTTACACAATTCCAGGGGGTACCATTTAACACTGTATCCTAAAGAAACAGCATCCCCAGAACACTATGTGAACGATCCTTCCTTGAGTTGTACAACATAGCAGCTCAGCTATCAAAAGAACTGAGCTCTGCAGAGGAGATGCAAAAAATAAAATAGGGTATCTCTGGAAGGCTGGGTTTCCAGAAATAGTTTGAGTATATTGTAATATAGTGGGAACACATATTTGTGTTGTCCCTGAACTCACAGAAGCAATCTATTCAATTACTGTCTATTAGTCTGTTGTCCCTCACTTCAAGATGAAGGATCACCAAGCACCATGAAACTGAAGGATTCTTAAATACCAAAAAAGAAAACATGCACTTAAGCCTTTACTTCTGATCTCAGAGCATCAACTTAATCTTCCAAATATGGAAACAATAAAAAAGGAGAGAAGCAAGCCCAGCCAGAGAGGTGAAGTGATTTGCCGAGCAAATTTAATTAAAATAATAATAGAAATTTAGCAATCACAAAGTTTTAAATTTTCATTTATCAAAGGAAAAAAGAAATCTAAGGAATATTGTTCTGTCTGGCTCTGGGTTGTTTTTTTAGTCACTTTAAATTTTAATTTTTTTGGTATGAAAATGCTATCGTGGCCATGTTTAAAAGCAGAGCCCTCATTTTTTAGAGATACATACTGAAACATTTCTAGATGAAATGGTATTTGCTTCTAAATAATTCAAGGAGTGGAAACAAGTGGGGAAGAGGGGATTGGCCAAGAGCTGATAAATGAAGCTACATGATGAGTACATGGGATTCATTACATTGTTACTCTTCTATACTTTCTCTGAAATTTTGTTCAAGTTAAACAGACTCACACACAAGATATTTCCATCATTTAGAAAAGTATTTAGTAAACAGTAAGTGTTCAAATAAACACTGTTATAAGATTGAATTGCAACTTTGTAGGAAAGCCTAAAAAGAAACATATAGAATGATAACAGTGATTGAAATAGGAAGTGGAACTATTTTTTTTTCCTTATTCCCAAACTTCTCTTAGTGTACAGATATTTTACAACTGTAAAAATGAACTGGAAAAGACACTATAAAAAGACTGAGATAATAAAAATTCATTTAGTTCATTAACTGTAATTCCATACTATCAAATCTTCAATCATTATGGTCTCATATAAGATCTAACAATATCAGGTCAACAAGACCAAAACTTAATGAAAGAATGTTAAAACTTACTTTGTTAAATGGTATAATAATAATTAGTACCTTTGAGAAACTGAAATTGTCTGTTTTTTTTTAACTACTAGTATCCATGTATCAATTTAAGACTATCAGATACATAACAAATAATCCCAAGATTAAGGTTTCTTCACAGGCAACTTTAACCTAAAATTGAATTAATCCTATTCCAAAAATTGTCATTATTTGTCTTTATTTTTACTTCTTAGCCCCTAACCTAATATTGTGTTATTCCTATTCCAAAAAATGTCATTACTTGCCTTTTCTTTCTTTATTTTTCCCTCAGCCACTATTTCCTCATCCAGACTGCCTGCCATTAGAAGTTCAAAGGAGTAGAAAGAGCAGACAGAAATACACTAAAGTAAAAAGGTGAGAAAGATCCACAAGGACAAGAAAGCTTTTTCCAGGGACAGCTTGAAGAACACTACAGTAAAATGCTAAGATTTATCATAGATAATAGTTCATTGACAACTGCTTTTATCAAATTTTAAACCAATTCAGCTGCCTTTTTTCCCCTTTGTTGAGCAGTTAATTTCTGTACTTGAAACTTAAATATATATTTGTCTAACAAATGATACACATAAAAAACAGCATAGTATAGTTTCCTGAGTACCTTGACATACGTAAACAAAAAATTCAAAAATACCATTGTGGCATTAATTCTTATAGAAAATAAGGAAGAGTCGTGTTGCCTGAATAAATTTATTAAGAAATCTTAGTATTTAAATTTGAAATTTGAATTGATAAATCTGTAACTTTTGGTTACATATATTCATTTTCTACATTTTTATAGATCCAAAAGAGCAATACAACAAGTGGAATCTCTAAGAATGGCCTCCCTGAGTCCCAACCACTGGAATGAAACCACTACATCTGTTTATCAGTATCTTGGTTTTCAAGTTCAAAAGATTTACCCTTTCCATGATAACTGGAACACTGCCTGCTTTGTCATCCTGCTTTTATTTATATTTACTGTGGTATCTTTAGTGGTGCTGGCTTTCCTTTATGAAGTGCTTGACTGCTGCTGCTGTGTAAAAAACAAAACTGTGAAAGACTTGAAAAGTGAACCTAACCCTCTTAGAAGTATGATGGACAATATAAGAAAACGTGAAATTGAAGTGGTCTAACACTCGACATAAGATGATTCAAATATTCTAAGAAGCCTTCAGCCCCTTCTAAGTAAAAAGGAAATAATTTTCTTTGTCCCAACTGTTATACAAAGCTGTTTCTGACTTTGAATGGTTAAAAGATTTCTATGAGAAGGAAAGAAAGAAGTTAAATATGCACTTTTTGTGTGTGTACACACTTTATTAAATCTACAGTAAAACTTCATAATGTGAATAATTTACCAAATTGTTTAAAACTGCACCTCAAAAATTTGGCAAAAGTGTTCTAGAATTCAATATTGAGTAACAAAAGATAAATGGAAAACACAGGAAGGCTAATGATGCTAAAATGATACCTAAATAACTCACATAGACGAGAAAAAAAGAGTACTATCCCCCATGTGTTTTGGTAATAAAAATACTATTTAATATGCCTACCTAAATCCAAAGCAAAATGCTTTCAACTACACATAAAGTCCCTATTTATTAAAAAGCAATATTTTCTAATTAAATGACGATAACTCAATATGTTCTTTAATGAGTTGATTTTTGTATAGAATTAGTAAAAAAGTCTCAAAATACTCCAAAAGGACACAGGTATACCTGCATAAAATTTTTATATTTGCATACTGTTTAGGAAGAAATACATGGTCTTGGCTATTTTCAAATGAAAACTTACTATTACACTCTCAAAAGTGCATTTTTGAGTTTGCTCATTCACTTTATTTTTCATATTCACACTCTCAAAGACTAAGATACCCAATGTAGAAACAACTACCAAAAAAATAAAGGACCACTCAACACCTGCTAAGAAATATGGTAGTTTTATTTCTTGGAATTCAAAAGACTACAGAGATATTATTTTATGAGCCAATATTGTTTTGCTACCATTCAAATACATGAGAAAAACAAAGTATACTATGCTGCACCACCTTTAGGCCAGAAATGCTACCGCTGGAAATTTACCCTGGGGAATTAATCTAAAAATAAAAAGCTCACACTACAAAGGTGCTTAGGATAAAATACTGGAAACAGCTAAGCCTTTAATGAAAAGCGGCACATCAATTTAACAGATTATTAAAAAGCCACTGAAAATTATGGCAAAACAGAAAAGTATTTAATATACGAAGTGAAAAAAGATTCATAATATAAAAATTTAATATAATTCTAGATGATTTTAAGTGTGTACACTTAAAAGAACTATGGAACTTAGAACAGCTGACATGCCAAAAGTAGAAGGGGATAAAAAAGTAAATTTTCATTACTGATGGAATGTGTTTTGTATGACAAATAATTATGTGGTAAAGAAAGGAGAGAAGAAATCTATTTTCAATTTAGGTAATGCTAAATCCCAGCCTTGAATCGCTTTTCCTCAAATTATTTATTTTGTATATTTCTTCTAAGAGTAGAAACAATTGCAAATAACATAACCAACTTTCAGAAGACAGACTTGTAAACCTTAGGTAAAAAAAATACTTTGGTAAACCAGGAGCATTCTGAGTCTTCTAAAATGGAATTAAAACCACATTTTCATAAACAGTAATCACAGAGGTCCTTTTAATAACTTGATTTTTTTATAATATACACTATCAACTTTCTCCCATTTTATCCCATAAATTATTTAGCTATTAAATATTTATTGAGTGCTTACTATGTGTCAGAGATCAGGCCAGCACTGAGAGTACAATGGTAAACAAGTAATTACACAACTACAAAAGCATACAATAGAGCTATTTCAAAAACAGGTGAGAATTCATAGGCTAAGCACTGAATTCTGATTGGAAAATGGAGTATAAGACTTTAAAACTGAAATCTAAAGGAAGAACAGGAGTCAGCTAAAAGAAAGAGATAAGGAGGAAAGAATATTCTAGAAAAGGAAATAAGAGAAGCAAATGACAAGAAGTAAAAGAGAGTAAGGCATGTTAGAGGAGCTAACAGAGTCCAAGGAGAAACAGTGAGAAATGGGGCCTATGAGATAAGGAGGCTGCAGACGAGGTAAAGCACCTAGGCTGCAGTAAAAGATGGACTTTATTTCAAAAGCAATGATGATCAGCCCTAAGCAGAGAGTAACACAGTCAAATCAATGATTAGAAAAATCACTGGCTGCTGTATGGAGTATGGACAGGAGAAAAGCTAAACTAAAGGGAGGCCTGGTAAGCAATGAGCCTGGTAATCCAACAATAATGACCTGAAGTAAGGCGGCACAGTGGTCTTGAGGGTTGTTCACCCAGTATTTCCTGCTCTCCTCCTTCTGAGCACCTGTTAACACTGCACTTAAGAACCCCTTGTGGCTGAGCACAGCCTCATGACTAGCTCTGGCCAAGAACTGTGAGAGGAAATGTCTATCGCCTCCAGACCTCAGTATTTAACTGCGAGGACAGGATCCGCTGAAGCAACATCTTTCCTCTGGCCCAGAAATCAGCAATATTTGAAATCTCAGACACTCTGCCAGCCTGGGTCCTTGAGGCCTCTGCACACAAATAATATACTTGTGGTAGGAGAGAGAAACAAACGTTTTTGTTTTAAGTAACTGAGATTTTGGGATTTTTGTCACAAAAAGTCTATGCTATCTTGACTATTCTAAGGGATAATCTTGGAATTGAAGAGAAGTGGATGGATTTAAGAGATCTTTATTAAAGGAGTCTCTGGAGATCTCACCACACTATGATCTTCCTCAGACCCATGGCACCCTTTACATTAAAAATAATAATAAAAATAAGCAGTCTGAAAAGGCTCTGTGAAGGGAGGATGCACAGAGTTTTTGGCCAATCAAATACAGGCTCTACTTGCTGTTGAATGGGATCTATTTGTGCTCATGAAGATGACATCCCACCCAGGAAGTATAGGTAAAACTGCAATGAAAAAAAAAAAAACATTAAGTAAGTCAAAGAGACTTTGGGTTCATTCACGATGAATGGGGCGGGGGTAGGGGGTGGGAGTGGCACTATGATAATGCTTAAAACTTTTAAAAATTCTGTTTACTAAGAGTTCATTTGATGTAAACTCACTGGTACAAGAGCAAATAATCAAATCTATGTGGCATAAAAATGATACACCTGCTTTCATGGAAAAAAATAGCTGTTCTTTAAAATCAGTTATTAAACAGATTGATGGACATTTAAATGAGATGAGACTAATAAGGATTAGTGTCACTACATTCTGAAGTAGCTAAATAATTCCTGTTGCTGTGAATTAAGATGCACAGACCTTGTTGTTTAAAAGATAAAAATCTGTGAGTAAAATAAATCCAAAACAAACAAAAAAGGGAACTAAAAGATTAAATAGAAATCAATTAAGTAAAAACCAAAAAAACACAGGAAAAAACAATGAAAGCAAAAGCTGATTCTTTGAAAAGATCAACAAAATGGACAAATCTTTACTTAGACTGACCAAAAAATAAAGATATTCTTAAAATCAGGAATGAAAGAGGGAATATCACTACTAGACCTTAAAGAAATTAAAAGGATTGCTAAGGATTACTCTGAAAAACCTTAAACAAGGAAGATGATAAAATGAACAATTTCCCAAAAAGACACAAAGAACAAAAAGTAATTAAAAAAGAGATATGGAATCTGAATAGACCATTAAGAAGAAACTGAATGTTCTCACAAAGAAAAGTTCAGGCACAAATGGTTTCACTGGTAAATTCTATCAAACATTTAAAGAATTAACATCAATTTTTCAAAAACTCTTCCAGAAAAATGAGGAAAAGTAAAGACTTCCCAACACATTTTATGATGCCAAAATTACTCTGGCAATGTCAAAGACACTTCAAGAAAAGAAAACTACAGCTCAATATCCCTCAAAAATAGAGAAGCAAAAATCCTGAACAAAATATTAGCAAACTGAGTCCCACACCAAACATAAAAGATTACCAAGACCAAGTAGAATTTATTCCAGGATGCAAAGTTAGCCTAACATCTGAAAATCAATGAATGTAATGCACCATATTAATAGAATAAAAGAACCACATGATCATCTCGACAGATGCAGAAAAGCATTAAATAAAATCCAATATCCATTAATGATTAAAAACTTTCAACAAACTAGAACTAGAAGGAAACTTCGACCTGATAAAGGCCATCTACAAAAAAACCTGCAGCTAACATCATACGGAAAGAATGAACGCCTTGCCCCCTAAAATCAGGAACAAGGCAAAAATGTCCAATCTTACTACTTCTATTCAACACGGTATTAGAGGTTCTAACCAGTCCAAACTGGCAAAAAAAAAAAAGAAAAAGAAATAAAAGGCATCTGTGTTGGAAAGGAAGAAGTAAAGCCGTCTTTATTCACAGAATGCATAATCTTGTATATAGAAAATCTTAAGGAATCCACATACAAAAAAAGAAAAAAACAAATAATAAGTTCAGAAAGGACTAAAAGTTTAATGCACAAATATCAATTGTATTTTTATATAATCAGCAATAAACAGTCCATAAATCTAATTAAGAAAATTCCATTCACAATAGCATCAGGAAGAATAAAATGCATAGGAATAGATTTAATAAAATAAATGCAAATCTTATACAACAAAAACCATAGGTCGGTGTGACAGTGGCTAGAAGGTAGAATTCTTGCCTGCATGTGGGAGATCCGGGTTCAATTCCCAGTGCCTGCACATGTTAAAAAAAAAAACTCTGTAAAAAAAACCATTGAAAGAAAAAACCTTAATAAATCAAAGACATCAGTGTTCACTGACTGAAAGTCTGGATGGAACTTCTTCCCAAATTGATTTATAGACTCAATGGAACCCCTAACAGAATCCTAGGTGGCTTTTTTGCAGAAGTAGGCTGATAAGCTGATCCTAAAATTTATATGGAAATGCAAAGGATCCAGAAAAGCCATTAAAAACTTGAAAAAGGGGGAAAAAATTGAAGGACTTAGACTTCCCAATTTCAAAACTCTGTAACACTACAGCAATCAAGAGAATATAGTATTGGCATAAGAATAGACATGTAGATCAATGACATAGAACTGGAATTTCAGAAATAAACTATTTCATTTATGCTCAAATGATATTCAACAAAGATGTCGATGCAATTCAATGGGGAAAGGACAGTCTCTTTCAAGAAACGGTGCTGGGACAGTTGACTATACAAACACAAAAAGACGTATTTAGAACTTTACATTAAACCACATGCAAAAATCAACACAAACGTATCACAGACATAAATGCATAAGCTAAAACTGTAAAACTCTTAAAAGAAAACACAGAGGAGTAAATTTTTACAACCTTTGGTTAAGCAAAGATTTCTTAGATATGACACAGAGAACAAAAGTAGTAAAATAGAAAAATGATAAAATGGTCTTTATCAAAACTGAAAACTTTTGTACATCAAAAGACATCATCAAGAAAGTGAAAAGACAAGTCACAGGCTTAGAGACAATATTTATAAACTATACATCTGATCAATGAATTGTGCCCAAAATATATAAAGAACGCTTACAAATCAATAAGATGTCTAATACCTCAATTCTTAAAAACAGACAAAATATTTAAATACAAATTTTACCAATTTGTATACTATACACAAATGGTCTATAAGCACATGAAACAATGAACATCAGAGAATGATTAGATAAATGCATATTAAAATCATAATACTACTTCATACCCATTAAAATAGGTATGATCAAAAAGATAAGCGTTGCTCACATGTAGAGAAATTAGAACCCTCTTCATACATTCAAGTGAGAATGTAAAATGCTGCCACTATGGTAGTTTCTTAAAAAGTTAAACATAAATGTACCATATGACCAAGCAATTCAACTCCTAGGTATCTCTCCAAGAGAAATAAAAACATGTCCACACAAAGACTTGTACATGAAGGTTCACAGCAGCACTATTCATAATACCCAAAAAGTATAAACAATCCACACGTCCATCAAATGGTAAACAGATAAACAAATTACAGTATATCCATACAATGGAATACTCTTCAGCTATAAAATGGAACTAAGTACTATTTATGCTACCACGTGGATGAAACTCAAAAAGATTAAATGAAAGAAGCCATAAACTAAAAACCACATGTATAATTCCATTTATATCAAATGTCCAAAAAGGCAAGTCTAAAGAGACCCAGAGAGTAGCAGTGTTGTAGGTTTGGACTTAGTTGTCTTAGACTTACTATGTCCCCCAAAAGATGTGTTCAAGTCGTAACCCCCAGTCCTATAAATGTAACCTTATTTGGATATCTGGTCTTTGAAGATCAATTATTCAAGATGAGGTCAAACTGGATAAAGGTGTTCCCTACTCTTGGTATCTTTATAAGGAAAGGAGACAGAGAGACCTAGGAAAGAACATCATATTATAACAGAGGCAGAGAACAAAGTGCTAAAAGAAAAGAAACACGAAATGTGCTGGTTTGAAAGGATCTATGTGCCCTAGAAAAGCCATGTTTTAATCCTAATCCCATTTTGTAATGGGATTTGTTTCTTCTAATCCCTTTTCAGTACTGTATATTTGAAACTGTAATTAGATCACCCCTGGAGATGTGATTTAATCAAGAGTGGTTGTTAAGCTGGGTTAAGTGGAGGCGTGTCTCCACCCATCTGTGTGGGTCTTGATTAGTTTACTGGAATCCTATAAAAGAGGAAACATTTTGGAGAAAGGGAGATTCAGACAGAGCAGAGCAAAACAACACAGCCATGAGAAGCAGAGTCCACCAGCCAGCGACCTTTGGAGATGGAGGAAGGAAAATTCCTCTCGGGGAGCTTCATGAAACAGGAAGCCAGGAGAGAAAGCTAGCAGATGATGCCATGTTTGCCATGTGCCTTTCCAGATGAGAGAGAAACCCTGACTGTGTTTGCCATGTGCCTTCTCACTTGAGAGAGAAATCCTAAATTTCATCGGCCTTCTTGAACCAAGGTATCTTTTCCCTGGATGCCTCTGATTGGACATTTCTATAGACTTATTTTAATTGGGATACTTTTTCAGCCTTAGAACTATAAACTAGCAACTCATTAAATTCCCCTTTTAAAAAGCTATTCTGTTCCTGGTATATTGCATTCCAGCAGCTAGCAAACTAGAACACCAAGAATTATGGGCAAATCACCAGAAGCTAGGAAGGATTCACCCCTATGGGTTTCAGAGGGAGTACGGCCCTGCCGACACATTGATTTTGGACTTTTAGCCTTCAGAATTGTGAGACAATAAATTTCTATTGTTTTAAACCTCCTAGTCTGTGATACTTTGTTACAGTGGCCATAGCAAACTAAGAAAGGAGTGACTACAAACGGGCAGAAGGGAGCTTTTTGGGGTGGTGGAAATGTTCCAAAATTGGATTGCAGTAATGGTTGCACAACTCTGTGACTTTATTAAATTACTGACTTGTGCACTTAAAATGGGGAAGTTTATGGCATATAAATTATACCTCAGTAATAATTTCCTGAAAAAAAAAAAACTAAACAGTCCTAAACAGCCAATTTAACTAACCAGAATTCTGTTTAGAGCCCGATGACCCTCCATGTTCTAGCTTTGCTTTCTTCTTCTTCGATGATGATGATGATGATGATGACTCAGAAGTTACTGAACGTTTTTCTACTACAGGAGTGGAAAGAGCTCGTTTTTTGAACAGCTCCCTTTCTCTCAACAGGCTTGGATCCATGCTGCTGCAAAGACAAAAATAAATATCTTTAATACACACAAACATCACTCAAACCCATATGCCAAATACATAGATCTCAACAAGAGTTACAACTCGAACAAAATCACCTTTTATAAGTTCTCTAACACTTGTCGTATTTACTCACTCATTCATTCACCCAACACATATTTAATTAGTGCCTATTATGTGCCAAGGACTGTGCTAGGAAATAGGAGTGAAAAAAGAAGTAAAATTATTCTTTTAAACTCTACAACTGTGCTGTCCAGTATGGTAGTAGTCATTAACCACACATACCAACTGAGAACCTGAAATGCAGCTAGACCAAATTGAGATATATTCTAAGTGTAAAACACACACCAGATTTCAAAGAAAATAATATTAACAATCACCTAAATACTTTACATTGATTATGTGTTAAAACGATATTTTAGATATATTGGGTTAAATAAAATATTAAAATTAATTTCACCTGTTTCTTTTAACATTGCATTAGAAAACAACATCAGGACTTTGCAGAAAAAATCAGGAGGTAGATTTAGGCCCATTGCAAATAAAAAAAAAGAGAGAGAGAGGGTAATCTCAAGTGCTTATATATGAAACTGTGTACCTTAAAAACTGATAAACTCTCAATTAACTAGTGATGAAGAGGCTAGACGAGTATTTCTTAGAAATATCTACAGAAATTTCCTGATTTGGGGGGCCTGGACTAAATTAGCCCCTCAGGGATTTTTCTCAATTCTAAAATTCGACAATTCTAAAAAACTTTAGCTAAACAAGGAAGCTACAGATCAATAACAAGAATTAACAAAAACATTCTTCTCTTGTCTGAAATCTTCATAGATGCCTGCAGAGGATCTAGAAAGAGCTCAAGCTATGTGAATGAGTATGATGTTGTTAAGATTAGTATTCATAATTCAGTAAGATCCTGGAGAAAAAGGATTCCATCTCAAACACTGAAAGGTTTTAAGCACAAGGTAGCTCAATAAATATTTGTTAAGTGAATAACAAATTTTAAAAATCATTAAATTGCTCTAGCCTTAGGATTACTGGTCTCAACAAGATGTTTTATTAAACATCTTTTGTTTGTGAGGTATTGTGCTCCAAAGCTTTAAAAGGTCTGGAAGATAAATCCTTGCCCTCAAGCAGCTTACATCTGAGAACACAAAGGTAAACAAGCATGGTGCATAAAAAGCAATAAATAAATAAAATGTGATTTGGAGTATTGAAAATACACGTGTCGATAAGTAACAGAGTTAAGTAAAAAGTGGTTAAGTAAAAAGTGAAGTCACTGGGCCCAAAGTCAAAGGCCGGCCCTGGTGTCTCAGTTTCAGTTCCCAGAGTCGCATGGCCCTAAGCAATCCACCAGACCTCTCTAAATCCAATTTTATCACAAGTAAAAGGAGGATACTCCCAGCACTATCTGTGTTTGGCCCAATTATAAGCACAAAATGAGAAAATGTTTTTTTAATGCAATTTTTTAAAACGTCAAGCTCCATGCTATACAAATAAAGGTTATCACTACGGTATTACTGTTTGAATTGGATCTGGAAATAAATAACAGAATGGCTATAGTGGGGCAAGGAAGGGAGGAGAATATTTTGGGAAGAGGGAAAGTGTCAGTATGAGAATAAGGAATGAGAATTCACAAGTGACATGGTAGGGGCAACAAGCAAATCGTAATCTCCTAAAACAGGAAGCATTTGTATTTCAATTTTTATTGCTCATTTCACCTACAAACATAATAAATCTGAGCTTTTAATAACGATTTTGACACAAGTTTAAATAAAGCCTTACTGTTCACAAAGACCTAAAGGCTTACTGTATTTGATCCTCACAACTCTATGAATAATAAAGTATCAGGTTTATTTCTCCTTTAATATGTGAAATCTGGAGTGAAGAGGTACAGCGAAGGCGACACACCGGAAGAAAAGGGCCAGGACCCGAATCTCCTGACTCCTGGTTAAGTGCTCTTTACAGCAGACCTGGAAAGCAGGTCAAGGCCTCCAAACAAAGGCGACCTGAGTAGCACCTTCTCGATCTCTTTCACCACTGCATGCTCCTCCTAACTTTTCTCCACTTCTTCCCTTTTCTCGGATTACAAAAACATTTCCATTGAGGTTTACATCTCCATCAGACTGGACACATCCCCACCCACATTTTTATATTTAAAAAAACCCCACGATGACCACCGCACAGGTTCAGTTTGCTGATGTATTCCTCCACGGATGAATATCGAGAGGCCAAAAATTAAACCGACATCTTCTGGCTCCAAAGCACACGTCCTCTCCACTACACCATCCGACCTCTTTCAACCTTTCTAACTCTTCTCTTTTGCTTCTTTCCCCGACCAAGCCTCGAGGGTGCCACTGACACCCAAGCACCCTGCTACGAGCGGCCGGCGGGCTGAGAGGAAGCTGCTTCCCTCCCAGACGACAGAAATGTAGAGATGCGCGGAGAGGGCATCGCAGCTTTTCTGTTTTACAAAAAGTCTTTAGCCTTTGCAGAAAACTAGGAGAATTAAAGTTGAAGAGTCAGTACCAACTAGGTCTCCAAAAGCCAGCCTAAGAAATCACAGCCTTTATTTGTCTGGATACCAAAGTTCGCTTAAATGCTTCTGGTGTAAACTTGAAGGCACTCAGAGGAACAAATCAGCCGTCCGATTGCGAATATTCCCTCTTCCCAACCCAAAAGTTTGCTAAATGTACGCTCCGGCCTAAAGGACAATGCTCCCACGGAATCGTTACAGTGTTGAGAGGAGTTTCGAACGGAGGACGGCACCCCAGCCTCCCGGGGAGGAGGAACACACGCCCGCCCCCCTCAGTCCCGAGGAACCACAGGCCTGGGGTCGGCGCCCCACTCCCGGCCGCCAGAGCCCCTACCTGAGCCAGGAGGGCCGCCCCACGCGACCCGCCGCTGCCTCCCGGGCACCTCCGCCCCGGCCAGCCGCCCAAACCGGCGCGGCCGCCCGTTCCTGCTCCTCGTCAGCGCCCCCGCCTGCCCGCGCGCGCACCCAGCGCTGACCCGCTCGCCGGGGTCTCGGCACTGGCGGCGGCGGCTGAGGCGGCGACGCGGCCCGGGACTCCGCCCGCCACTTCCTGATCGGGCTGCAAGGAGCTGAGTCCCAGCAGCCACCGCGGCGCCGGCGCTTCCGAGAGCGCGCGTGCGCATTCGCGAGCCAGGCCACAGGTACCTAGGGCGGGGACTCAGCCTTTCTCGGGCGTCCAGATCTCCATGACAACGGGAGGGTGCCTGGAGGTGGGACTGAGAACCAGACCCGAGGCCGGCGCGGGATGGGGCCGCACAAAGGAATATGGAAGAAATATCTTTCCTTTGCAGAGATTTAAGGCTACTACCAGGCGCTTTGTGACTTTACCTCAAATGCCTGTCATCAGCACCTGAACCTCTGAGTACATTGTCCCAGCCGTTTCTTTTTAAAGTGAAGCTAAATGATTTTCTCAAGATAGCACAGCTAGCAAAGACAAATCCTGAAGTAGAGGATTTGTCCCAGTCTCTGAACTCCCAACCAGGGTTTTTTCCACTACAACTCTGAACTCTGCGGGAAAGCGTTTCGGATTTTGCAGGCAACATAAAGGGGTGGACGTAAAGCCAAGGGAAAAGATCCTCGGCCTTGCCCACATGGTGCAATGTGCTGGAGATCAGATTTCCTGGGGCTGTCCTTTCTTCTCTCTTATAACCTACAGTTGCAGCCAAGACGATGCTTAACCACTCTAGTTGTTGTTTAATTACTTAGTACTGGTTACTCCTCAAATAACTTAACCTGTGTCTAGGTTTTCTCCTTTGGAAAAATTAACACAATGGGTTATTTACATTGCTTGAAGATTAAATTAGATAATACATGACACATGTTGGTCAAAACTCGAAACTAAAGCCAAAATATGTGCTCTTTTAATTAGTTTCATCCTAGAGCATTTTCTAATAAGCCTGCTTTATGGTTATCACATGCCGTGGGGAAATGTAACTTTATGTAACAATTGATTAGGACCCAGATTTTTTTATGAAAAAGAGTGGAAGATCAAATTATGTACCGCGATTTAGACATGTTCTTCATCTTCACCTAAATTCCTATAGTGTGAACCCATTGTAAATAGGACCTCTTGAAGATGTTATTTTTAGTCAAGATGTGGCTCCCCTGAATGAGGGTGGGGTTGATCCATATTACTGGACACCTTATAAAGGAAAGAAGCCAGAAACCAGATGTTGGGGAAGGCCAAAGGGAGAAACCGGAAGTCAGCAGAAATCTGGAAATGCAAACTAAAGGAGAAGACAGGGCCTTGTGGGGGGAGGCAGCAATACAAGCCAAGGACCCCGGAGGATTGCTGGCAGCAAGCATCAGAACACTACAGACTCCGGGAGAAAACAAGCTTTGTTGATACCTTGATTTTCGACTTCTTCCAGCCTCAAAACTGTGAGCCAATAAATTCCTGTTGTTTAGCCAAAATCGATTTGTGGTTTTTGTATAGCAGCTCTGGCAAACTAACATACCAAATAAAGTCAGAGGTTAACTGGTAGGAAATTGATGAGATGTAATGGGGAGAAGGGGCAGAAAATCCAGTGCAAAAAAATAAATTTAACATTGCGTTGTCCTGAGAAACCTTAGCTGGTTTGGTATCAATGTGGCAGTCTTATATCAGAATCCTTTCCCCAATGATTATATAAATTCTAGTTTCTCATATCTTTATGAAATCAGTTCTATCATTCTGCTGGTTCCCTCATTAAAGAATGAGAGGCTGAATATAAAAATGGACAATGGCTAGGCCATATATGATAATAGAATTCTGGCCCACAGAAGAACCCAAAGTATAAACTCTGCAGCAATTGGACCAGAATGGTCAAGACTTACTCAAAATCTGCCAACTTCTCTCTCTTCTACC
The DNA here is from genome assembly GCA_004026745.1 of Myrmecophaga tridactyla. Taxonomy (NCBI): domain Eukaryota; kingdom Metazoa; phylum Chordata; class Mammalia; order Pilosa; family Myrmecophagidae; genus Myrmecophaga; species Myrmecophaga tridactyla. The sequence goes on along the minus strand of PVIY010005142.1, from coordinate 49,180 downwards.
CACCTCCACCCCATTCCACCCGAGGACCAACCAGAGAAAGTCAAATATGCTCCCTGTTCTAGTTTGCTAGCTGCTGGAATGCTGTATACCAGAAACAGAATGGCTTTCAAAAAGGGGAATTTAATAAGTTGCTAGTTTATAGTTCTAAAGCCTAGAAAATGTCCCAATTAAAACAAGTCTATAGAAATATCCAGTCAAAGGCATCCATCCAAGGAAAGATACCTTGGTTCAGGAAGGCCAATGAAGTTCAGGGCATCTCTCTCAGCTGGAAGGGCATGTGGCGAACACATCATCCAGGGAGATGATCTGATTACAGTTTTAAACATACAGTATTGAATAGGGATTATTCTACCTTTATGAAATGGGATTTTGATTAAAACATGGCTTTTCTAGGGGGCATACATCCTTTCAAACCAGCACATTCCCCAAATCATTCACATAAAATACCCCACACCCCATTTCTAGTTAGCCTATTTCCAGCTTCCGCTGCCAACAACCTTTAATCAGGACATACCAGACACTTCCTTTTTGTTTTTTTTGGATTTTTTTTTTTTAACATAAAGCTTCCCTTCTGCCTTTGAACCTCTGCCAAACACAAGCGATGGCCTCTGACTCACTTGCTGAAGCAAGTTCTGAATAAAAAGTTTGTTTTCATTTGGGTGGTCTTCATTTATTTCCTCTTGTGTTACATAAAACTTTGACAGATATTCATTATCTATTCATTGGAGAGTTACGAGTTTAAAAATTAAAGAACATATCTGGGATCTGTCCTGTAACTACTTGTTGAAGAGCGCTTTGAAAACTATGGCTTTTTTCTTTCTTTGCTTTGTATATATGTATACTATACAATTTAAAAAGTTAAAAAAAAGAAAAAAAATTACAGAACATGTATTTACATAAGTAGATCTACCCCAAAGCAAGTGATCAGTAAAAACTCACAGTTAAACCTTTATTTCAATGCCTTGTCTCATTTCAACTATTTGAGAAAGATATTGGACCCACGTAAATTTTCTCATGATACTGTCGGAATATGTTATTTATTATCCAAACATCCAAATCTCAGTTGACCCTCCTTTACCCAAATATTCATTGTTATTATCACTGCCAAACTTGAAACCGTTCCTTACACACCCCAGCAAACCCTGTTACAATATATAAACGATGAATGTTGACAACCATCTGTTCCTACTTACACCATCTGTGTTAGTTAGATTCAGTTGTCAACTTGGCCAGGTGAGCATACCTAGTCTTGTTGCTGTGGACTTAAGCCAATGGTACGTGAACCTCATCTGTTGCTGATTTACATCTGCAGTCGGCTAGGAGGCGTGTCTGCTGTAATGAGTGACGTTTGACTTAATTGGCTGGTGCTTAAATGAGAGAACGCAATGTAGCACAGCCTAAGCAGCTCGGCATTCCTCATCTCAGCACTTGCAGCTCAGCCCAGCCCAGCCCTTTGGAGATGGAGAAAGAAGTCACCCCGGGGAAAGTTGTTGGAACCCAGGGGCCTGGAGAGAAGACCAGCAGAGACCATCCTGTGCCTTCCACGTAAGAAAGAGCCTCAGTGGAAAGTTAGCTGCCTTTCCTCTGAAGAACTAACAAAATAAATCCCCTTTTATTAAAAGCCAATCCATCTCTGGTATGTTCCATTCCGGCAGCTAGCAAACTAGAACACCATCTGTGCCTGTGACTAGGTCATAACATTGAAAGCAATGTCTTCGTTAATTCAAAACCGTTTTTTGCTGATATCCTGTAGCTTGAAAGTCCTCCTTGAGTGAGGACAAATATGGGCTCACTATATGGCCTGTAATTAGGCCGTTCTATTGTGAGAAATACGCATGGACACGCATTACAAATGAACTGAAAAATGATTCTGTTTGCCGGCTGTTTCTAAACGCCATCAGCTGGAATTGGCTTGATCACTTCACATGAACTCACAGAGACCAAGATTTTGGAGTTAAACATCCAGATTTTGATCCTGTCTTCCATCCATGGCATATGATCTAGACATCATCTAGAGCTTAGGGAGGGCAGAGGAAAAACGTCAGATTCTGACGTAAGGGACACAGATATTTATCTGTTATGTGACATACACAAAGTCCCCACCACTGATGCTTAAATACACCTTTATAACAATTAAAACTATCTACATATTGGCAGCATTAGTGTTTCCAGGTCAGAAGGGTGTGGCTAGTGTCAAATTAAATGGAGAATTATCCAAGCAACTAATGCAATAGCAATTTATGCCTTACTTCATGAATGCTTCAGGGAAGTATAGTTTGTATATTTTATAAAATATTTTTTCTGTCCTGTCTTACCCAACCTCTCCACCCCTCACCCCCCAAAAGAACTCAATACAACCTCAGAATTAATTCTGATTTAGTAGCTTCATTTTATGTTGTTTATTTTATATACATTATATTATAGTTTGGAAGAGGAAAATTGAGGTAAGGCAAATAAATTCATTTAATTCTGCCATCAAGTAACAAATGCCTTCCAACTTCTTTCATTCAACTAAATAAACAGATGCCTAAGTTCTCAAAATAGCCAACAAAGCAATCTAGCCCAAATACACACAAATCATATCCCCAGGCCCAGATTTCTTTAAAACATTCATAGTCTCTCTTTCCTTGGAGGTGTTTCTCTTGCCCTGTGACTCAGCCTACCAAATCCTGAAAATAATCTTTCTAGGACTCTCCATCATTCTCAAACACTCATCCCCTCTCTATCAAATATCCTGCAAAAAAAACATTTGCAATTGCCTTTACTTGGTAGCCACATCTTGCCAGCTTTCGAACCAGACAGAACTGGTTTGAATTTCTGTTCCACCACTTACCAATTGTATGGCCTTGAGCCAGCACTCAATCTCTCTAAAGCTGAGTTTCCTCATCTGTAATGGGAAGGATAAAATGGGATAATATATGTAAAGCACTCAGCACAGTACTGCACTATAGCAGGTACTCAGCAGACTGTAGTTAACATTATTAGAATCCAGTCCTTCACTTTAATGCTTTTCAAAGGTCCCAAATCATTTCCAATTGTCAAATCCAATGGCCTCTGAAGTAGATTGTAAAATTTTTCATAATTATTCACTTCCTCATCCTGAAGGAAAATTATACTATCCACTCTGATACACCCCCCCCCCCCAGGAATGGCATGTGACTTGCTTTGGCTAATGAAATGTGAACAAAATGACATGTATGACATTGAAGGAGAAACTTTAATTTAAGAAGTAGCTTATGATTGAGTCTATCTTGCTTTTCCTTCTGCCAAAAGACCCTGCAGTATGACAGATTGTGGTGCTTCATCAGCCTAGTCCTGGAGTAAAGATGACATGGAGCAGAACTGTGACCCATTCACAAAAGACATGAAAACCACTGAGTTCTTCTATAAGCTTGACAAAGTGTTGAGTGGATTTAAATTTTTAAATTCTTGCTCCTATAAAGCCTACCAACCTGTACCTTGGTGATCTCATTAATGTTCTTCCAACGTTTAAGAAACACTGATATCGGTACTTCCGGGTCAAGATGGCGGCTTAACAATGCGCCCGTTTTAGTCCGTCCTCCAGAACAACTACTAAATAACCAGAAACAGTACAGAACAGCTCCTGGGGCCACGTCAGTGACCAGACACACAGCGTACCCCAGTCTGGACCAGCTGGACCGGCTGCCAGCACCCCCAGAACCGTGAGTTCCCCAAGCTGTGGCGGCGGGTGCCCCTCTCCCACAGGCCATTTCCCAGAGGGGAAAGGAAAGGACTTTACCAGCAGCAGGGACTGGGCACAATCAAACGCCAATTGTGGAACTAATTAACAAACTCTGACTACTAAAAATAGGCCCCCAGCTTAGGTGAACCTGATCAAAGCAGAGGTTGCTCATTTTTGCCCCGGCGCCAAGGGGGCAGGACTGACAGAAAAAGGGGAAAAAAAAGAAAAAAAGAAGGAAACAGGTTTTTGAGGCTGTGTATCTACAAAGGCTTGACTGCCTCTGGATACAGTGGCAGGACTTTTCAGGCTGCACCTGCCCCAGGCATAGGCAGAAGTGAGCTCTTTTGGGGGCTTGTCTGGAGCCTGTGCCTTCCCCAGGGGAGGGGGAAAGCCCAATTCAGGTGGAATCCCTCCCTCAAGGAATTCAGACCCCAGGGCTTGGTAATTTGAAGCCAGTAAAACCAGCCTACAACCTCTCCTCTGTCTCCACCACACTCCCAGCAGGGAGAGTCTGCCGAAGCTAAAGGTACCGCATCATCATATGCTGGTGGGTCCTGCAGGCAGACAAGCACCACACACTGGGCAGGATAAGAAAAACAGAGCCCAGAGACCTCACAGGAAAGTCTTTCAACCTGCTGGGTCTCACCCTCAGGGAAAACCGATGCAGGTGACTCTTTCCTCCTGATAGGAGGCCAGTTTGGTATGGGAAAATCTGGCTGGGGTCTATAATATCTAAGTAGACCCTCCTAAGTGTGTGTGTGGGGGGAAAGGCACCACACAAGCAGGGCAAGAAACAAGAAAACAAGAACTGAAAAATTCTCCTCTGTTAAACAAAACTTAAGCTAAAGGCCCAGATAAAGCTGAACAGAATGTCAAAGAACAGATAGACAACAAATTCATCCAGCAAGAAAACCTTAGATAAAAGAAGTGAAAGCAATCTCCAGAATAAACTAATTAAGGTAATTAAATGCCTAGACGCCAGCAAAAAATAACAAATCACACTAGGAAAATTGACGATATGGCCCAGTCAAAGGAACAAACCAACAATTCAAATGACATACAGGAGCTGAAACAATTAATTCAGAATATACGAACAGACATGGAAAACCTCATCAAAAACCAAATCAATGAACTGAGGGAGGATATAAAGAAGGCAAGGAAAGAGCAAAAAGAAGAAACTGAAAGTCTGAAAAAACAAATCACAGAACTTATGGGAATGAAAGACACAGTAGAAGAGATGAAAAAAACAATGGAAACCTACAATGGTAGATTTCAAGAGAAAAACTGATATCCCTACAGAGCATCTATAGTTAGTTTCTCTCTACTTTCAACACTGTCCTTGTCTCAGACTCTTAGGATGAAAGCCAGCCATGCCAATGGCCCCTTGCCTGTCAGTGTCCTCATTAGCCCTTTGGACAAGAACATATTCAGATGGTGCATCTGTCAGGCCTGCCCAATACCAACATTTACTTTACTCTTTAGACAAGATGGGCTGGCTTCATCCTCATCCTTTCATCTGCAACTTGCTGAATCTAATCCCTTTTAAATACTTTAACTTAACCTCTGAACTTGATTAATCTTACCGCTGGCGTCTTTAGGGAAGAGCCTCCTGCCCATCATGTGCTCAACCCTTCCTAAAGATCTCACCCACAACTTACAACTCCTTTCATCCAGTCCCTTCCCCTTCCTTAGGATTCAGGCTGGCTTCCTTTAAACTCATCCACAAAACTGTGTGTTAGACCACTACTCCCTCCCGATAGCCTTCTTAAACAAAAGTCAGACTTCCTTGGATGTGTATCCCTATAATATTGTCCTCTCTCCTCTGAAGTGCCCACATAGGGACTCAGCCTGCTTTCCATCATCATCACCAACCCTCTTCATGCAGTGCTTCAATCACCATGACCCACCCACACACACACACATTATTTCAAACTTCCTACACCATGCCCTGACTCATCTTTCAACATAGAAGTCATTTCATTCACTCAACAAATATTCATTAAGTGCATAGTATGTTCTAGGCATTCCTGCAAGGGCTACAGGGATACAAACAAGCAAAACAAGCCACTGTTTTGCATTTGTATTCATTAGGGAGATTGGCCTGTAGCTTTCGTATAAAGATACACTGTGCTTGTATCTTTATCTGGTTTGTGTACTAGAGTGATGTTAACTTCATGAAATGAGTTAGGTAGTGTTCTTTTTTCCTCAATTTTTAAAAAAGAGTTTGAGCAGGAATAGCGTTAGTTCTTTTTTGAGAAAGTTTAGTAAAATTCTTCTGTGAAACCATCTGGCCCTGGCTTTTCTTTGTAGGAAAGCCACAAAATCCACTGAACTGGGACAGAATAGTCTTTACAATAAATGGGGCTGGGAGAAATGGATATTCATAAGTAAAAGAATGAAAGAGGACTCCTACCTCACATCCTATACAAAAATTAACTCAAAGTAGATCAAAGACCTAAATATAAGAGCCAGTACCATAAAACTTCTAGAAAAAAAATATAGGGAAACATCTTCAGGACCTAGTAATAGGAGGTAGCATCTTGGACCTTACATCCAAAGAATAAGCAACGTGTAAGGAGAAAAAAATAGATTCTCAAGATCAAATGCTTCTGTGCTTCAAAGGATTTTATCAAAAAAATGAAAAGGCAGCCAACTCAATGGGAGAAAATACTTGGAAACCGTATATCTGATAAGGGTTTGATATCCAGTATATATATGTATATAAAGAAATCATATGACCCAAAACAAAAGAACAAACAACCCGATTATAAAATGGGAAAAGATTGAAAGATATTTTCCAAAGAGGAAATACAAATGGATAAAAGCACATGAAAGGATGTTCATATTCATTAACTATAAGGGAAATACGAATCAAAACCACAATGAAATATCATTTTATACCTTTAAGAACAGCTGCCATTAAACAAACAGGAAACTACAAATGTTAGGGAGGATGTGGAGAAGCTAAACACTATACACTACTAGTAGGAATATGTTATAGTACAGCCACTGTGTAAGAAAGTTTGGTGGATCCTCAGAAAACTAAATATCGAGTTGCCCCATGACTCAGCAGTGCCGCTGCTTGCTATATACCCAGAAGAGCTGAAAGTAATGTTATGAATAGACATTTGCACACCAATGTTCACAGAGGCATTATTCACAATGGAGGAAAGATGGAAACAACCCAAATATCCATCAACAGACACGTGGATAAACAAAATGTGGCATATACATATGATGGAATATTATGTAGTAATAAGAAGAAATGAGGTCCTGAAGCATATGACAACATGGATGAAACAAGGACATAATGCTGAGTGAATTAAGCTAGACCCCAAAGGATAAATACTATATGACTTTACTAATATGAACCCCCTTGAAAATGTAAACTCAGAGTCTTAATATGTAGAAAATAGGGGACCTAGAGATAGTTAGGAGCTAGAGAAGGGGGGATGGCTACCTAATATGTAGAGATTACTTAATGAGGTTGAACTTAAAAATATGGGAATGGATGGAGGGGATGGTAGTTCATTAGGGGGTTTATAAGTAATAGTGTCACACTGAAGGTGAATGTGACTGAAAGAGATTGTTTAGTGCCCTGTACCTCATCAATTAGCACTACAAATATAATAAAGTTCTTGCATGAACTACTTCAAAAGTTTGACATTTGAACAAAGAGTTAATAATAGAAATGTATATGGGAAAAACTATTTATTGCATGCTATGGTCTATATTTAACAGGAATACAGCACTACTACCGCAAAAATACTAGGGGTAAATAACTGGGGAGGGGGACAAGAGTTAGGGGGAGTTTGGGATTTTCTCTTTGGCATAGGTGTGTCTGTTATTTTTCTCTTTGGAGCCATGAAAATTGTCTAAAACTGATAGAGGTGATAATTGTACAACTAAGTGAGGACATTGTGAAACATTGTTTATTTTGGATAGAATATATGCTATACAGATACATCTCAACAAATTCTACTGATTCAAAATAAATAAATAAATAAAGATTCAAGTGCTAGAGAAAATGTGGACAAAGAAGAATAAATACTCAGTGTTGGTAGCGTAGCAGATTGGGGCAGCCCACCTGGAGGATAATGTAGTGGATCCCCAGGAGGCTAAATATAGGGTCTCCATATAATTAGGCAATCCCGTTACTGGAAATAAACTCAAATGAACTAAAAGCAGGGACCCAAATAAGACTTTGCAAACTCGGGTGGGCCATGGTGGCTTAGCAGACAGAATTCTCGCCTGCCATGCCAAAGACCCGGGTTCAATTCCCAGTGCCTGTCCATGCAAAATAAAAAAAAGACTTTGCAGGCGGGCCACGGTGGCTCAGCAGGTAAGAATGCTTGCCTGCCATGCCAGAGGACCCGGGTTCGATTCCCGGTGCCTGCCCATGTGAAAAAAAAAAAAAAAACTTTGCAAACTGATGCTTATGGCAATATTATTCATGATACCCAATGATGGAGGTGGCTGAAGGGTACGCTTAACCAAGAAGCAAAAGGGCAAACTGTGGTGTATACATATAATAGAATATTGTGAGGCTACAGAAAGGAATGAAGACATGAGGCATGCTACAAGATGAATGAACCTGGGAACATTATGTTGAGCAAAACAAGCCAGAAATAAAAGGACAAGCATTGTATTGTCTCTTTTAGGAAATACTTATAAGAAAATTGGGGCCTAGAGCTTTTAGAGCAGTCACATTTATTCCTGGGCTTTAAGTGTTATTTCTAAATTCTGAGATGCTGTACTATATGTGTATGACCTGGTACTTTCTTGGAACTTTTGGTGCCCATGTGACACATAAGACTCAGAGCTCGAGTCCTGTAGCTCTAAAAGTCAGCATCACTACATACAACAACAATTAATGAAGATGAAAAAGAGATCAGGCTCCAATTAGAGATAAGTGTGAAGCCAATCTGGTTGGGACTAAGGTAAATCAAAATACAGGGTAAAGGATGATATCACCTGTATTTTAGAACTATCATATGAGACCAAAGGAAGAGAGGTTTATTTTGTCCCAAACCTAAATTTTCTGAAGCACACAATCTAACTTAACCTGTCTGGCCAATTATGTTAAGCAACCTAAACATATGGAGCCTAGACTTGGGAATGAGGCCTTGCAATTCTGTATAGCTTAATGAAATACCCAGATACATTCCAGAGTATATTGGGCAGGTAATTTAAAAGTATTGGCAAAGTCCCTCGAAGGACTGGAGAAATAATATGGAACTATTAAACTTTCCCACCTGGGAAATCCCTGATACTCTCTCAAACATTAGGGACTCCCAAGTTAATAGGTCAAGCCTTTGATCTTGAGGCTTGCGCTTATGAGAGATATCTGTAATGAAGAAGCTAAGCCTACCTATAATAAAGCCTGTGAGTTACTTCCAGATAACCTGTTTTGTTGCACAGATGACTTTTTCTGTCTAATCTCAATTCTGCAAGTAAAACCATTACCCTCCCCAGTACATGGAGCATGATGTTCAGGGTGAAAATCTTCCTGGCAACGTGAGACATGACTTCCAGCCCAGGCGCCATGAGATTGACAACATCTTCCTGACCAAAAGGGGGGAAAGAAGTGTAACAAAATAAGGTATCAGTGGCTAAGAGAGTTCAAATAGAGTCGAGAGGCTATTCTGGAGGTTACTCTTATGCAAGCTTCAGTAGATATTGCCAATTGCCATAGTTTTCCAAGCCCCAACTAATAGTATTCCTTTAAACCCTAAAGAGTACTGATGGCTCTATCTGTGACTCTATAAGAGTTTCACTCACTGAAACTGTTTTTCAGAAACCTATAACCTTCAGATGGTTCTCAGGCCAGATAAGCCCTGAAACCCAGAGTTAACAGTCTCTCTAAGAGCATCAACCAGTTGTATCCCCCTATCCCATAATGTTGATGCTTCTTTTCAACATGAAGAAGTTAGAGTAGCCATTGCTTAAATATCTCTAAAGAGTGGGAGAGGGACCAAAGGAAAAGGAGTTGTATCAGAGAAGACAGGATTTAACAAATGAGTATGACTATTGAAACATTATATTGATATTTCTTTTTGGTCTCCAGTGTCTTAGAAGAGCTAGAAGGAGATGTCTGAAATGGTGGCGCTGTAAACCTTACCATACTTTGAAATTTGTTCTAAAACTACTTGTTAAAATGTACTTTGAAATTTATCACTTTTTTGATTATATATTTGTTCTAGTTTGCTAGCTGCTGGAATGTGATATACCAGAAATGGAATGGCTTTTTAAAAAGGGGAATTTATTAAGCTAGTTTACAGTTCTAAACCCATGAAAATGTCCAAATTAAAAATGTTCAATCTAAGGCATCAGGGAAAGATAGCTTGGTTCAGGAAGGCCAATGACATTCAGGGTTTCTCTCTCAACTGGAAAAGCACATGGCGAGCATGGTGACATCTGCTAGTTTTCTCTCCAGGCTTCTTGTTTCATGATGCTCCGTTGGAGGAGTTTTCTGTCTTCATCTCCAAAGGTCTCTGGCTGCCTGAGCTCTTTTTAAAGTAAAGTAATCAACACCCACTTGGAATAGGTGGAGTCACATTTCCATCTAATCAAAGTTAATACCACAATTGGGTGTATCACCTCTCCTTCTAACTGCCTCCAGACAACTGGAGACTAAAAAGAAATATCAATATAATGATTCAGTAGTCCTATTCATTTGTTAAATCCTAACTTCTCTGTTATAATTTCTCCTTCTCCTTTGATCTTTCACCCAACCTTTAGAGATATTTGGGTTATGCCTATTCCAACTTTTGTCATGTTGAAAAAGGATGGCAATAATATGGGATGGAGGATGGAACTGGTTGATGCTCTGAGAGAGACTGGAACCTCTGGGTTCCAGGGCTTATCTGGTCTAGGAACCATCTGAAGGTTTTAGGTTTCTGAAAAGTAAACTTAGTGCGTGTGACTTTTATAGGATCTTAGATAGAGTCTTGGGTGTTCTTTAGGGTTAACAGGGATGATGTTGGTTGGGGTTTGGCAAACCGTGGCAATTAGCAATATCTAGCTGAAGTTTTCATAAAAGTAGCCTTCAGAATAGCCTCTTGACTCTATTTGAACTCTCTTAGCCACTGATACCTTATTTTGATACATTTCTTTCCCCCCTTTTGGCCAGAAAGCGTTGTCAATCCCGTAGTGCCAGGACCAGCCAGGCTCATCCCTCAGAGTCATGTCCCGTGATACCAAGGAGATTCACACCCAGGATGTCATCATCCCAGGCTTTTAAAAATATGTTTTTCAGAGTCGAGAGGTTATCCTGAAGGTTATTCTTACGCATTAAGTAGATATCAACTTGTTAACCAAGATGTAATGGAGAGGCTGGAGGGAACTGCCTGAAAATGTAGAGCTGTGTTCCAGTAGCCATGCTTCTTGATGATGATTGTATAATGATACAGCTTTCACAATGTGACTGTGTGATTGCGAAAACCTTGTGTCTGATGCTCCTTTTATCTACCTTGTCAACAGATGAGTAGAACGTATGGAATAAAAATAAATAATAGGGGGAACAAATGTTAAAATAAATTTAGTTTGAAATGCTAGTGATCAGTGAGAGGGAGGGGTAAGGGGTATGGGATGTAAAAAATTTTTTTCTGCTTGTTTTATTTTTCTGCTGTCTTTTTATTTCTTTTTCTGAATTGATGCTAATGTTCTGGGAAATGATCATGATGATGAATATGCAGCTATGTGATGATATTGTGAATTGCTGAGTGTATGTGTTGGGAATGTTTGTGTTTCTTGTAATTTTTTTTAATTAATAAAAAATTTAAAAAAATTCAAAGAAGAAAATGAAAAAAATATGTTTTTATCGGAACATTGGGATAAAGATTTAGCTCATTCAATTTATGGAAAAATTCCCCAAATAACCTAACTGGCAAAACCAAACAAGTCTCTCACGAAAAGTCTGACTTTCTTCAATTGAAATAAAAGAGGTATTGTGAATGGTCCCATAACAGCCACATCGCTTTTTTTTTTTTTTAACATGGGCAGGCAGTGGGAATCGAACCCGGGTCCTCTAGCATCACAGGCAAGCATTCTTGCCTGCTGAGCCACTGTGACCTGCCCAGCCATGTTGCATTTGAATTCTAATCTAAGATGGATCCATAAGGCCTCGAGACTCACCCTGGCTTTGTCTTTCAGATGGAATACGGTGGCCTCACCTGGAATCTTTTTTCATGGGGCTATCTTAGTTTTGCTATCATGGGACTCTCCATCAGGACTGCTGTATTCTTTGAAAAGCACTTAAAGAGGGAAAGGAGAAATTGTAAAACAAAAATTATCATCACTTCGCCCCCACTAAGAATGCATCTGAATTCAGAATCGCTTAATATAGGCTAAAATGCCCCATTTCTAATGCAAGGACAGGTGGATTAGTTCCCTATTGTTGCTGTAACAAATTACCATAAACTTGGTGCCTTAAAACAACGCAAAATTACTATCTTATGTTTCTGGAGGTCATGAATCCCAAATGGAGCTCACAGGCTACAATCAAGATTTAGTCAGGCCTGTGTTCATTCTGGAGGCTCTAAGGAAGAATCCCTTTCCTTGTCTTTTCCAGCTTGTAGAGGCTGACCACCCTCCTTGGCCCGTGTTCCTCTTCCATCTTCAAAGTCAGCAAGGGCTTCTCATGCGGCATCACTCTGACTCTGTGTACCCCAGAAAAGCCATGTTCTCTAATCCTGATTCAATATTGTTTCAGGTGGGACATTTGGATTAGGTGATTTCCATGAAGATGTGACCCAACCAGTTGTGAGTGGGATCTTTTTTACTAAGTTGTTCCCAAATGAGGGTGGAAACTTTTGATTAGGTGGTTTCCATGGAAATGTGCCTTCACCCATTCAAAGTGGGTCACTTTCTAGAGTCCTTTAAGAGGAACTGGGTAGGCAACTGTGGCTCAGTGGCAGAGTTCTTGCCTGTTGTGCCAGAGACCCAGGTTCAATTCCGGAAGCTTGCCCATGTAAAAAAAAAAAAAAGTATATACAATAAAAAGATCTTTGTTTAAAAAAAAAAGGTGGGCAATGGTGGCTCAGTGGCAGAATCCTTGCCTGCCATGCTGGAGACCTGGGTTCGGTTCCTGGTGCCTGTCCATGTAAATAAAAATAAATAAATAAAAAAAAAAGAAGAAGAAGAACCATTTTGGGAAAAGCTTCAGAGTTGACGCAGAGATGTTTGGAAATGCAGAAAGATAACACCCATCCCACCCTGGGAAGCTGTTCGAAACCAAAAGTCAAAGGACCTGCAGACGCCAGCCACATGCCTTCCCAGCTGACAGAGATGTTCCACACCATAGGCCTTTCTTGAGTCAAGTTGTCTTTTTCTGGATGCCTTAGTTTGGACATTTTTATGGCCTTAGAACTGTAAACTTGTACCTTAATAAATCCCCTTTATAAAAGCCAACCCATTCTGGTATATTGCATTCCAGCAGCATTAGCAAACTAACGTACAAGTCTCCTTTGTTTTGGTGAGGTGAGTTTATTGAAAATGCATCAACCAGGAACTGGAGGGAAAAAAATCTTTCCAAGACCAGTTTGAAGTAAGAAAGGCAATTTGAGCTTTTATAGTACAAACAGACAAAGGAATGGCAAAAATCCAGAAGAAAGAAGAAAAAGTTTTAAAAACCTAGTAAAAGTCACAGGATTGTTAAAATTGTTTAATGGTTGGTTGCTTCATTTTTTTTGGTCAGCATATCCTATCATCTTCCAGGCCCTTCTCTCATTGTGGACTATTCAGCTTTTTGATTGTGTCCTTCAAAGTGTGTGTGTGTGGGGGGGGATGGGTGGGGGTGTGAGAAGTAAATGACTCCAGTAAACTAATCAACCCCACTTTGAATGGGCAGTCACATCTCCATCTAATTAAAAGGTCACATCCAGAATTATGCACGTCACATCTCCGTTGAAGTAATCTAATCAAAAGACCACACCCACAGTTTAGTAGGTCAATTTCCAAGGAAACAATGTAATCAAAGGTTCCACCCTACAATGCTGTATCAAGATTAGAAGAGTATGGTTTTTCTGGGGTACATAACAATTTCAAACCAGCACAAGGATTATATTGAGCATTTTCCCAAATATCCAGCTATCACCTTTTGCCATATAAAGTAACACTCCATTTCCAGACCAGACACCATTGGGAAGAATCTTCTGTTCCTAAGTCCTTATAAAATTCATGTCTAATTCTGTGCTTAGCACATTCTCTGGTCATAGGGCTGCCCCAACCCAAGCTCTCCAAGAGCTGGTTTGGAACATTGTAAAATTTCACTTATTTTTGAAATATCTGGAGTAGGAAAACTCACCGAGACAAAGTAGATAAGAGCTTTGGGTGACGGAGGAGCTATTGCTTAATGGGTAGAAAGTTTACGTTTGGGGCAATGGCAAGATTTGGTAATAGAAGGTGGCGATGGTCACACAACATTGTAAATACTTAATGCTGCTGAATCATACACTTAAAAATGGTTAAAATGGTAAATTTTATGCTCTATATGTTGTCACAACTAAGAAAAAAAAGGGAAAAGTCACCATTAACCTTCTGTCATTAAAAAACCAACCAAACAAGCAAAAACAGCCCCTGTTGCCTGATAATTGATCTGACACCCACAGCTAAATCATATTGTTTTCCTGTTGGATATAACAATCTCACAGACCCTCTGCTTTAGACAAGGTCCCTGTGCAACACAAATTACCAAACATCCCCCTCTCTCACTGAATAAGTGACTGTTGCCTCTTTACCAACTCCAGTTTTATCCTCAAGTCTGCCCTCTCTATAAAAATTTTTTTGGGGCAGGCCACGGTGGCTCAGCAGGCTTGCCTGCCATGCCCAAGGACCCGGGTTCGATTCCTGGTGCCTCCCCATGTAAAAAATAATAATAATAAATAAATAAAAAATAACCAGTTTCTGTGATTATAAACCTATAAGTAAGTTAAAAAAAATTTTTTTTGTAATATCCAATTATAGAACTACCCCTGCTTCCTATCAATACCAATCAAGAGACGATCTCTATTCCCTTAGGCCTGTCCCAAAAGTACCCAGGAAAAGTTCAAATCTTATAATAGTTATTCCTGACACCCCCTTACTGAGACACTCTGTAATGTGCATCATCCCTCACCTCAACAATAAACACAATGTGTTCTTTGGCTGAAGGACCTCGACACTCTGGTGAACTCCCGGGGCTTTCCTTAGTCCCAAAGACTAAGGTTCAGGGGCCTCCTGTGCACTCTTCTCTTCTCTTTGGAGGTCTTGTTCCATTATTTTGCTCCTGACTACTCCCTCTCTCTCCTTTGAGGTCTTCATCCCTTATTTTCCCCTTACATTATTGAAGCTTCTGATCTTTTCCTTCTCTTCACACTCTTTGCCTTCAGGGGCATGTCCATACTCATGACTTTAACTAATAACTGCAGGTGTGTAATTCACAAATCTGTCTCTAGTCTTGACTTTTCTCCTAAACCCCAGCTTTTTAATTTTCAGATCTTTCCTGGGACCAAAAACTTACCCTATCCACAACTTAGCATCTGCTCCCTCTAAACCAGAGTCTCCTCCTGTCTTGTCTCTTTGCGCTAATGGTATCATCTTTCTCCCAGTCCTTCTTCCTGGAAACTTTAGGGATAGTTTTGACTTCTCTCTTTCCCAATACCCCAAAGTTCAACAAGTTAACAAATCCTGTTGATTCTTTCAAGACAAATCTTCTTGCCTGTGTCTCTTTCCTTGATCATTGCCACCACTCTAGTTCAGGCCCTTTAGTACTCCACACAAAGACAACCTCAACCTCCTCTCTCCTTTCTGTTACTTCCAGCTAATCTTCCAATCCCACCTGGAGGCATTTCCTTCTTTAAAAATCTTCAGTGATTCCTTTATCAAGGTCCTCCCCCAGACAGGACAATTGAATTTCGAGTCTACCATTATGCTCTAGTCATTCGTTGGGCACTGTGGTAATTAGTGTGAATATAGAGCACAAAGATGTGTAGTGCATGCTTCCTGTCTTTGAAGGGGAAAAAGGAATGGGTGCATGGACAGAATAGAAGTAAATGCTTTGCAGCCAGTGCTAGGAAAAAAGTATATGCTTCTTGTAGTTCAAGGAATATACAGCTGTATCAGTCACAGTTCTGAGTTACAATCACTGGAAACCTATTTGGGCTAATTTAAGCAGAATGAATTTGTTCTAGTTGGGTAGATCACGGTCTTGGGAAAGCTGGTGACCCAGGCCTGGTAGATAAGCAGGCAAAGCTGTGGCCAAAATTATGACCCAGAAAAGGGCTGGAGAGGTCATCATTGCTGCCGCTGGGTGCTATCTACCACAGCTAGACCTGACATGACAAGCACGGGAACTTCTGCCATGCTGCCCTTGATGATGATGCCACATTTTCTACCACCTACCACCAGAGTAAATTATTTCATCCCTGTTTCTTTGCATCACTGGTTTCTGAGCATCGGGATGGGTGTGACTGGCGGGCTAAGCCTATGTCTTGTGCCTTCTCCCTCAGTGAAGTGGAGCGTGGGAAAGCATATACCTGGCCGTTTAGGGTTCTATATGGGGAGGTGGATTTTGTCTCATAGCAAGCATCGTAAGGTTAGGATTCCCCAAATTTAAGGAGGGGCTCTGGATGCCGAGCAGCCAAATGGGACAAATATCTACTACAACAACTTACAGATAAAGGATTTCAGGGGAATTGTTTCCATGTAGAGAGTCTATATATCACCCCAGCCATACCATTACCTTTTAACATTTCCCCCAGTAAATTAAATACTACTTAAAATATACTGTGTGTTCTAGTTTGTTAGCTGCCGGAATGCAATGTACCAGAAATGGAATGGCTTTTTAAAAAGGGGAATTTAATAAGTTACAAGTTAACAGTTCTAAGGCCATGAAAATGTCCCAATTAAAACAAGTCTATAGAATTATCCAATCTAAGGTATCCAGGGAAAGATACCTTGGTTCAAGAAAGCCAATGACGTTCAGAGTTTTTCTCTCAGTTGGAAGGGCACATGGTGAACATAGCAGCATCTGCTGGTTTTCTCTACAGGCCTCTTGCTTTTGAATCTCCCCAGGAGGCATTTTCCTTCTTCATCTCCAAGGGTTGCTGGCTGGTGGACTCTCCGCTTCATGGTTATGTGGCGTTCTGAAGCTTTCTACAAAATACTTCTTCTTTTATACGATTCAGTAAACTAATAAAAACCTATGTAGAATGTGGGTAAAAATCAAATTTAATACCCACAATTGAATCACATCTCCGTAGAGACAGCCTAATCAAGTTTCCAACCTATACTACCTAATAGAGATTAGAAGAAACGCTGGCTCCCACAAGCTTGATTAGAATTAAAACATGGCTTTTCTAGGGAACATGAATCCTTTCAAACAGGCATACTGTGTAAATACAGAAGTAACTGTGTGTAATTCTTACCTGTAAAATACTGACTCTGACCTTTACTGGAGAACCAATATGCTTAGCTATTGCATCAGAGATAATAAAAATAAGAGTATTTCCCAGACAGAATAGGGTAAGGTGGAAACCATCATCTAAATTCAGGTTAGATTCATTGTTTTAGTTTGCTAAAGCTGCCAGAATGGAACACACCAGAGATGGATCAGCTCTCAATAAGGGGATTTATTTAGTTAAAATTTTTAGTTCTTCAGAGGAAAGGCAGCTAGCTTTCATTTGAGGTTCTCTGTTACATGGGAAGGTACCTGGCGATGCCTGCTGGCCTTCTCTTCTGGCTTCTGGGTTCCAATAGCCTTCCCTGGGGCAATTCCTTTCTGCATCTCCAAACTTCTGGGCTGAGCTCGAGTGCTGAGATGAGGTATGCTGAGTGTTCTTCTGACCTCTCTCTTATAAACCTCCAGCTAAATAAATTAAACCTCTCTCATGTGGAAGGCACTTCCCTAGTCCTCTGCAAATGCAGTCAGCCATAGATGAATTTGACATACTGATGATTTAAATCCACAAAAACAGAATGGGGCATCATTACCTGGCCAAGTTGACACCTGCACCTAACTACCACGTTCATGGAAGGAGGAAAGTTTGTTGAAGGCCTGAAAATCCTGCCTACTCATTACTTTTCAAAAAAGTAAAGGATTAAAATGAGGCTTGCTTTCCACTATGAATCCTTTGTTTATATATATATAATTTACTTTTTATTTATTTATTTATTCATTTTCCATGGACAGGCATCAGGAATCAAACCTGGGTCTCTAGCATGGCAGGTGAGAACCCTGCCTGCTGAGCCACCGTGGCCCACCCTCTATCTGTTTTTTGTTTTTTTTTTAAATTTATTTATTAATTAAAAAAATTAAGAACAAACAGAAACAGTAATGTATAATTCCATTCTACATATATATTCAGTAATTCTCAATATCATCACATAGTTGCATATTCATCATTTCTTAGAACATTTGCATCAATCCAGAAAAAGAAATAAAAAGACAACGGAAAAAGAAATAAAACAATAATAGAAAAAAAAAGATTATACATACCATACCCCTCACCCCTCACCCCCATCTATCACTAGCATTTCAAACTAAATTTATTTTAAAATTTGTTCCCCCTATTATTTATTTTTATTCCATGTGTTTACTTGTTTCTTGATGAGGTAGATAAAAGGAGCATCAGACACAAGGTTTTCACAATCACACAGTCACATTGTGACAGCTGTATTCAATCACCCTCAAGAAACATGGCTACTGGAACACAGCTCTACATTTTCAGGCAGTTCCCTCCAGCCTCTCCATTACATCTTGAATAACAAGATGATATCTACTTAAAGCATAAGAATAACCTCCAGGACAACCTCTTGACTCTGTTTGGAATCTCTCAGCCATTGACACTTTGTCTCATTTCACTCTTCCCCCTTTTGGTGGAGAAGGTTTTCTCAATCCCTTGATGCTAAGTCTCAGCTCATTCTAGGGTTTTTCTCAATCCCTTGGTGCTCAGTTCCAGCTGATTCTAGAATTTCTGTCCCACATTGCCAGGAAGGTCCACACCCCTGGGAATCATGTCCCATGTAGGTGGGGGGGAGGGCAGTGAATTTGCTTGTTTTGTTGGCTGAGAGAGAGAGAGGCCACATCTGAGCAACAGAAGAGGTTCTCTTGGCGGTGACTCTTAGGCCTTAATTTTAAATAGGCTTAGCCTATCCTTTGTGGGGGTAAGTTTCGTATGAACAAACCCCAAGATTGGGGGCTCAGTCTATTGCTTTGGTTGTCCCCACTGCTTGTGAGAATATCAAGAATTCTCCACTTGGGGAAGTTGAATTTTCCCCCTTTCTCACCATTCCCCCAAGGGGACTTTGCATATACTTTTTTATCCACTGTTCAAATCCTTCTGGGATTTATCAGGGCGTCACTCTGGACAAACCTACAAAATCTTATGCCCTACTCTAGGTTTCATGTACAATGGTGTTTAATTAAGCCATCCACATAAGTTATATTTCCACTATGAATTTTTTTTATAAACTTTTTTATTTATTAAAAAACTTAACAAAAGAACATTAAGATATCATTCCATTCTACATATACAATCAGTAATTCTTAATATTATCACATAGTTGCATATTCATCATTTCTTAGAACATTTGCATCGTTTTAGAAAAAGAAATAAAAAGACATCAGAAAAAGAAATAAAACGATAATAGAGAAAAAAAGAGTATACATACCATACCCCTTACCCCTTGCTTTCATTTATCACTAGCATTTCAAACTAAATTTATTTTAACATTTGTTCCCCCTATTATTTATTTTTATTCCATATGTTCTACTCTTTTGTTGATATAGTAGCTGAAAGGAGCATCAGACACAAGGTTTTCACATTCACAGAGTCTCATTGTGAAAGCTATATCATTGTTC